>PIJE02001222.1:62500-95000 GCA_002895965.2 Coryphaenoides rupestris | reverse complement strand
ATATATTAACCAATATTAACTGATATATTAACTGATATATGAACCAATATCTGATATATTAACCAATATTAACTGATTTATTAACCAATATTAACTGATTTATTAACCAATGTTAACCGTTTCATTCGCTTTATCTGACATTTACCTGTGTCCTTGGCGTTGGGAGCGTGACAGAAGCAAACTGCTCCACCGTGGAATCTCATTCTTCCCGCCCCCCTGCCCCCCCCCCCCCCCCGGTCCCTCAGGTGGAGGAGGTGCTGGTGGAGTGCCGCGTGCGCTTCCTGTCCTTCATGGGCGTCGGCCACAACGTGCACACGTTCGCCTTCATCATGGACGCCGGCGGGCAGCGCTACGACTGCCACGTGTTCTGGTGCGAGCCCAACGCCGGCAGCGTGTCGGAGGCGGTGCAGGCCGCCTGCATGGTGAGTGCTGCTGCTGTGGTGCATTTCATATCAGAGCACGCCAAACGTAGAGCTTTGTAGGGTAGAATGTACAAACCGACGAGGCACAGTGGCATGTATGTCCACATGGATCTGATGTTTGGAAAGCTAAGCATTCTAGATATTCAGAATTCAGACACACAAGTCCAAACACCCCAAAACAGCCAGAGATTGGTGGTTCCGTGCTGCACTGCCAATAGGGTGGGCTGCACCCAGACTGCCCTGTGGGAATCACCAGATTAGTAGTTCTCTCACTCTTTTATTGATCTGCCATCAAAGTGTTTGAATACACACACACACACAGAGACCAAAGAAAGGAACACACGCACGTGTGGCATGCACATGCCACATTAACATGCCGCACAAATGCATAGAAAACACACTTCTTATGTGCGCGCACACACACACACACACACACACACACACACACACACACACACAGAGGCTCTGAGACTGTGAGAGATTCACAGAGACAAGAGATCATCAATCACTGATCGATCCCAGGAACCACTTGTACAGACCCAGCCTTTACTTCAAATGGAAAAACCCACACACACACACACACACGCACACTAGATTGAGCTAGCTAGCTAGATCTCTGAATAATGTATTACTTTAAGAATTTTTCTCTTTTCTATCTCTCTCGCTCTCCATCTTCCTCTTATTTTCACGGTGTGTTCCGCTAACCTCCCCTGCTCCACCCCCCAGCTGCGGTACCAGAAGTGTCTGGTGGCACGGCCCCCCTCCCAGCGGGCCTGTGGCTCCTCCCCCCCGGGGGACTCGGTCTCCCGTCGCGTCTCCACCAGCGTGAAGCGTGGCGTGCTGTCGCTCATCGACACGCTCAAGCAGAAGAGACCCGTCACGGAGGCGCCGCAGTAGCTGGCAAACACACCCACACACACACACCCACCCACCCACACCCACACACACACCCACCCACCTCTCTACAACCCCCGCCAAACCCCACCGCCCCAAGCTTCACTCCACCCACCCCATCTCAAAACGACACGGCCCCTTTCCAGCTCGACGGACCAACGGTTCCAAAGTAAGCGTCTGGATGCTGGAGACGGTCGACGCTCTTCATCTCACAACCAGGGACGATTCGAAGCCCGTCGGTCGAGCACAGAGGCGAGGACACGACAACAACATGTGCCGTGATTGGAGCAGATCAATACCGATCGCCACGCCGACTGATTATGATGATGATGATGGCGACGGCGTCGAAGGCGATGAGGGCGTGTACACAGCGGCCATCTCTCCAGGGGTTGCATGCCGGGCCTGAAGCCACACACTGTCAAGAAAGTACAGGAAGTGTTTCCCCCCCCCCCCTGGGAAAGCAACCAGACAACCCCCCCCCCCCCCCCCACGCCAACCACACCACCCCCACGGTGCCCCCCGCCACGACCTGGTACTCTGCATCCCTGACCACTCCCCACGGTGTGTCCGTGTGTGTCCCTGATCCCGTGTCTCTTAGCATGACCTCGCACCCCGCCCCCGCCCCCGTCCCTCCCCTCCCCCCGCACATTGGGAATGCGTCTCCATCACTCCGTCAGTGCAATGGCTTCTTCTGTCCCCCCCAGTGGCACCAGAACATACATATGTGTCATGTTGAACAAGCCATTCTGATAACCCGCCCGCGCCTTGCCCCGCCCCTCCCGCCTCGCCTTGCCCCGCCCCCTGGTAGCAATAGGATTGGAACCAGGAGTTGCTACAGACTCTATGGATCAGCCCTGTTCCCCCCGACCACACTCAACACTACATCTGTTCACGTGAGCCTGCATGAACCCTTTTTTTGATATAAGTATGCTAACGACATTTTTCACCAGCTAAACACCCACTACCTACTACTACTACTGCTGCTGGCTGCTGCATGCTGCTTGCTCTCGCTGTGCTGCTGCTGCTGGGTGCCATTTTGTATTATTATTTTGTTGTCAATTGTTTTTTGGTCGTTTTTTGCCTTCTTTTTGATGTTCCTATTCTTCTTGACAACGGTGTTTGACTTTTTCCTGCAGGAGCTGCGGAGGTCTTGTTGTTGTCGTCTGTGGCCAGCAGGGGACCAGACCAGGAGGTGGACACCTGGAGTGTGTCCAGATACAACTCTAGGACCGGCACAGCAGAGAGGCGTGACAGGATTTTTTAAACCCCCCCCCGCTCCCCACACACACACCTCTCTTCAACAAGGAAGGTGCATCGTTACTCTCCCGGCGTATTCCTTTTGAAGTCAGCCCCCAAAGAGACGTCCAGCAGGGGAGGAGTGATAATGGGAAGGAGGAGGGAGGGAGTGTGGGGGGGGGAGGGGGGGGGGGGGGGGGGGGGGGGGGGGGGGGAGCATGGGAGCGCTGCTGCGGAGAGGAGGCCAGGCACCGGCACACTGCTGCTAGCTGCTGCTGCTGCTGCTGCTTCTGTGATTCATATGCTGGAGGGAATGAAAAGAAAAAAAAACTTCTGTGAAAGTCGGTCCGGTCGGGAGACATACCAACCGCTTCAAACGGGGGGGGGGGTGGGGGTGGAAGAAGTAAGTAGGGTTGAATCATGAATAACTGACAAAACGTGTTTTGTTTTTTTTATATTATTTGTACATTGTGGTTGATTTTGTACTGTGAGCCCAGAAGGTGTTGAGAGCACCAGAGGCCTCTGGATTGTGTGTGTTCTGCGTTAACGTAGAGTGGCGTTGGCATGGCCCCCCCCCCCCCACACACACAGTCCTCCTCACGGTGGCAGGATGGAAGCTAAGATGCGGTCACGCTTTGTTGGTGTCTCTGCCGCGCTCCGCCGGTGTGTCCCCCCGTGTCCCTGTTTACGATGTGTTACCATGTGTACCGAGTGCCACTCCATCATGCTACGTTGTTACCGCGCTTGTTACCTTTTCCGTGTTTTGTTGAGTTTAGCTTTCGTCGCGCGGCGGCTGCCGTCTACGGCCGAAGCTTTGACTCGTTTTTTGGGTTTCCCCACACGACGATGCAAAGTCATCGATGTTTGCCCGGCTTCTCCGTTAACGTGATCACCGGCCTGGTCGGACGCGCGGTGTAAAAGGTGTCGCAGTGTGTGTCCGTTGTTGAGTGGATCACGTGGTATTCTGACTCCCAAATGTTACGCCTTCCTCTGTCATGGGCCTTTGAAATGTGAATGAAATGTAATGTTCTGTGTACATAGCATCCCTATCATTTACCATTTGGCATTAATCATTTTATAAGCTATTTCTTTATTTTGAATGTCTTTTCTTGTGTATTATCATATTTTTTTTAAGCTACGCCTTTTTTTTCTTTTTTTATTCACCAAACTGGCCAAAGTGTAAAGTACTGATTATACATTATTGTAGATAAGAAAATGATGTGCCCGAATATCAAGGTAAAGACAAAATATGGACGGAAACCGATGCTGTCGATCATTTTGATCCGAAAATTCAATCTGAATATTTGTTTTTATGTTAAAGTTATGAAAAACAAGCTTTTATCTATGCATTCTTTCAACCTTCAGAAGCGGAATGTCACGACGAAGCCTTGCATGCCTTTGACCCGTCGGAGAACGACTGTATGTACTGAACAGAAATATTTTTTATTTTATTTATTCTATTTTATAAAGGTATATACTTATTTTACTAGATCGGACACGTAGGTTTGAGTCTGTAAATGTGGTCTCATTCGTCTCTCGCAGCCCATGTCGATTCACACACACGCTGACAGGAAGTCTTCTCTTTGCCATGAAAGACCAGGGTTCAAAAAAATAGAACACAAACAACCCACCGACCGATCCTTCTGTCGTACCGCTCTCTGAGAGACTGGGAGACGCAACACGGCAGCAGACTGAACCTCCATCACATGTTGCATCATCCCCTTTGTAGCTGAACAATGCGTTTTCCATCAAGAGATATTGCGTAAGCTAACCTCTGCTTGCTAGCGGCACGATCAAACGGTGTCAATAATACAATAATATGATCTACTGGGAAGAAGGGGGGGGGGGGCTAGCTAACTAGCTAGCTCGAAGAAAGCTACGGGTCGCCGTGGCGACGGAGGCCAATCTCCTACAATCTTGCCATGTGTTAGAGCGGTGGTGTTTTTGGCTAGCGAGTGTAGCCGGATATGGTGCTCGACTCTCGGGCCAGGAGGTTCTGGCTTTGGATCCAGTCGACGTCACAGCCCTAGCTTAGCCCCTCCCCCTACTTCCTTGATTACATTTTGAATTCAATTCACTCATTTTGTCATTTATTTGGGTTTGCTGTAGTTAACTGTGAAATATATCAGCGGACCCCGCTGTGTATAGAAACAGCTGAGTGAGCCAAACTCATTGTACGGTGAGGGAGATGAGAAAAGAGTCTGCTAATCCAGGGACACACGCAGTGTAATCAGCCGCCCGCAGGAAGTGATGCGTCGGTAATTAAAGACGATGAACATGATGATAGGAGCCGACTCCCAGTCTCTCTCTGGTACACACACACACACATATACACACACTTCACCAGTACAGTCCCACACACAACCATCCCTGCCACAGATAGATGTCAGCTTCTGTTTGCTGCTCACCGATTTGTACACCATATCAACGTAACCTATTGTGAGAATAAACAATATTATAAAACACCCTCCGGTTTCACTGTGTGGGTGTGTGTATTACATTATTGATGACTTTACAGTTGCTTCCGTCAACCAAGATGCAATGGATATGAATAAGACGACCTCACCTGACCTGTACTAAACACTATCTGATACATTTGGATTGGTCACTGTACACAACTTGAATTACCATAATAACTCTTGGTATGGATGTCCTCCATAAACACGTGTGTATGGATGTCCAAGTGTCTATGCATTCCTTCGATGTACTGTGTATATATATATATATGTGTATATATATATATATATAGGCAAATTATTATTTATATAGATATACTGTAGATACTGTATTTAAAACCATTGTTTTCTTAATGGTCTCAGAATCTGAGAGCACGCTTGATGCTGATTGGGCCCAGAGTCAGAAGAACGTCCGTGATTGGACGACACTGCTCGGGGTGGAGGACATGGTGGAGGAGGATGAAGAGGGCACCACGGATTGCGAGGAAGCACTCAAAGTGTCGCTCAAAGAACTCCGGCTGAGAGACGCCACGAGAGGCTGAACCGGATCAACGGGAGGCGAGCGATCCCGACGCCACGCCTCCTCGCCGGCTGCACCCGCTCCCCTGGTCACCTCGGAAACACTTCCTGCTTTACCCGCTTTCTTCTTTGTGGGTTTTTTAGCGTACGCGTTCCGTTGCTTGCCCCGTTGTTCCGTCGTGCGGCTCATCTGGAGGATGTGAGTGGCAGGCGTGACGGGGGTGCGAGCGGCAGGACGCGGCATGGACGACCTCGTCAGCGGCTGCTCTGAAGTCGTCTCTTCAGAAGTGCCGGCGGACAGAGCGGGCGCCGACGTGAGCGAGGGCGTGGGCATGAACTGTTCTCTCACCGCCCTCCTCCGCCGACCTTGACCACGTGTCTGTTTGACCTTCGTGTTGATCGTCTTCCCCCTGGCGAGGGGAGGCTGAACTGCAGAGACCTCGGCGGCCTTCCCACGGGACCTTCTAGTCCGCCTCTTCGCCTTCGCCCTGCCCTTTGCCTTCCTCCTTAATCCCTCCCCCACGTCCCGCCCACCCCCTCCCGCCATCCCCTCGCTCCCCTCTTCTTCATCAGCAGCCTCATCCTCCTCCTCCTCCTCCTCATCCCCACCCCCAGATCGTTCGATGGCCGACAGCGGTGTATCCGTGGCGACGGGTCTACTCGCAGCAAGGTCTAGGTCTAGGCCCCGCCCAGCGACAGGCTCGCTCCCAGCCTCGCTCTCTGTCGGCCCGGGAGAGCAGGGAGAGTGAGGCTTCTGATTGGCTGGCGGCGGCGGCGGCGCACGGCTCCTCCTCAGTCGCGTCCTTCTCTGGCCGGGCTGCGTTTGGTCGCCGAACACGCCCCCCAGCAGGCCCTTGGCCGCCGCCCTCGCCAGCACATCCTGGACGCTCTCCACCTTGCTGGCGTCCGACTGGAGCCACCGAGACATGGGTGGAGGGGGGGGGGAAAGGGTGGAGACAAAAGCAAACAGAGGTCATAAACTAAGGTCTCGGGTTGACTATTGAACATCACTGATCATCACCACCCAACCCCCGCCCCCGCCCCCAGGTCTGCAGATCTACAGAACCGGTATAGAAGTAATCAGTGCTGCCCAGTGAAAGTGGGGGCATGTGTGGTTCGGGGCGGCTGTAGACGGAGGAAGAGGAGAAGTGGGGGGGAGGAGGAGGAGGAGGAGGGCACGGAGATGTGCGAAGAGTAACGGTGGGAGCTTGATGGCTTTTGCCGCCGCCCCGGAGAGCAACGCGCTATTTCAGGGGCGACCTGCGCTGACAGTTATGATCAAGGAACACTTCCCCTCCAGCTCTCCTCTCAAAGGGGGGGGTTCGGGGTAAGGGGGGCGGAGGAGTCGGTGCAGGCAAGAAAAGTGCGTGTTTGAGTGTCTGTGTTTTACATCACAATGGATTAGTGTTATGGGGAGGTAAAGCACTAACACAGCAGTCTAACTGGAAGGAGGGGGGGGATATGTGCGTTTTTTATTAGGAGAATGTGTGTGTGTGTGTGTGTGTGTGTGTGTGTGTGTACGTACATACACACCCAACCAGAGTGGGCAGGCGTAAATCCCCCCTCACCCCGTCCTCTTAATTGCGGTATAACTTAAAGACCAATCATTATTTTAAGACTGCCCTGTGAATCTAAATCTCAAACATATCTAACTTCTTTCCTTCACAGCCACAGCCGTCATCGACCTCAAACTTCAATATAAGCATTTAGTGTTCAGCTGTGTGTATGTCTGTGTGTGTGTAAACTGTAAACACACACACACACACACACATGTTTTTACAGTTATTAATTCTGTTGTGATACCTCAGAGGACTGTTTTGTAGTTCAGAAACGGTGCATACTTCACCCTGTATGGAGTGATGCTGTTGCGAGCCATAAAACAAACTAATGGGGTCTGCAGTGGAAATGATCTCAACTTGGAGATTGTTGAGGGGGGCTGGGGGGGGGGGGGGTTCATCCCCTTACTTGCATCAGGTTTTATTGTGAGTCTCGTCACGCACAGCAGGGGATGCAAGAGGAGACGAGACATTATGGTCTCTTATCCTATTTGGACCCTCTCTCTCCGCCCCCCCCCCCCCGACACCAACCCCCACTCTCTCTCTCTCTCACATACATACATACACTCACGCATACACTCTCTCCCCCCCCCACCTCTCTCTCACACACACACACACACACACTCATCTCTCTCTCTCTCTCTCTCTCTCTCTCTCTCTCTCTCTCTCTCTCTCTCTCTCTCTCTCTCTCTCTTTCTTTTTCATCATCTCTCTCCACCATCCATCCTGGCTACAAGGCAGACCTCCTGAGGACCCCTGTAAGACTCAAGTCCCGTTCCAAATGTCTGACAACCAGGCGGACCACGCCTCTCCCCTCTCTCCCTGCTCCTCCATCTCTTCTGCATCCTTCCTCCACTCCCTCTAGTTGATGTTATGTGACTGCATATAGGTGTGTGTGTGTGTGTGTGTGTGTGTGTGTGTGTGTGTGTGTGTGTGTGTGTGTGTGTGTGTGTGTGTGTGGCCAGCGGTGACTGCTTGAGCAGCCCCATCGCTACGCATGACAGGCTGATCGGGTTTGCTTGACTGTGGGAGTGGCTACAAATCCAATCAAGATTCCCTTATTAGATTCAGACCCAGCGGACAGGTGAGGACTACCTGTGTGTGTGTGCGTGCGTGTGTGTGTGTGTGTGTGTGTGATAACATTTACAATCGCTCACACACAACCCCATCTCTGTCTTTTGTGTCCCAACGAGGGAAACATGTAACATGTACGTATATACACACACACACACATAGACACAACCTGCTGGTGTGTGTGTGTGTGTGTGTGTGTGTGTGTGTGTGTGTGTGAGAGAGAGCTCCAGGGGGTCCAAGGAGCAGCCTTTCATTTCCCTTGCTTTTATTTTCTCATTTTTATGAGCGAGGGAGCAGGTGGAGGAGGGGGAGGAGAAGGTGGGTGGTGGTGGTGGTCGGTTGGGGGGGGGGGGGGGGGGGGGACTTCAGAGTTGGAGAAGTAGGGATGAATTATTCCTTCATCTGCCCTCTAAACTGCGGGAATATTTTAACGTTTGTGGCATATTTCAACTTTGACTCGTCGCCTCCTTCTGTGAAGTGTTGAAATAGTGCCGTGGTCTCACGGGGTCTAACACACACTCTAACACACACACACACACACACACACACACACACACACGCACACACACACACACATACTGGCCATCTTCCCAGCAGACGGTAAAAATGCAACCTTGGCACTCTTGGTAGGTCCTGTCCCTTAGCAATCACACACACACACACACACACACACACACACACACACACACACACACACACACACACACACACACACACACACACACAGCAGAAATCCCTTCTTTATTTCTCTTTGCTCTGCCTCCTGCAGGGGCATGCTTTCCCCATTTCTTCTTCTTTATTTATTTGCGGGTTGTCTTTTTGCAAATGTACACGTGTACATATTTCTTTACACAACTTTTCTCAATCATCACCTGTCAACTACCATCTCTCTCTCTCTCTCTCTCTCTCTCTCTCTCCCCCCCCCCCCCCCCATCCCCCCTCTCACCTCTCTGGTCAGCCTGGCTATGAAGCAGCCGTCTGTGTGAGCGGTGGGCTCCATCTTGAAGACCCCGCTGTCTGTGGGCTCTGCCGTCTCTGAGCCGGGGGTCTGAGGGAGGAGGAGGAGGGGTCTAGCTCGCCTGGCGGAAGGACACACGGACACATCAGAGGGCCGGGGACGCACACGCCATTACACATATCATATCATGGCTATATGAGAATAAACCGTCATAGTTGATACATAAAAATTTAAATTTTTAACTGGTATGAATCGAAAAATATCCACTTGTTTGTTGACGTTTCAAGCTAAATGGCAACCTTGCTAACAATGCTATGTTATCCCATCCCAGCTTTCTAACTAATGCTAATTGTTACATGCTATTCACTCTGTGGCATTCATACACTCAAATGTATCTTCACCATTGCTGTGTGTGTGTGTGTGTGTGTGTGCGTGCGCGTACCTAAAGGGCACTAGTTTGGGCGGTGTGTCCATTTTCTCTAAGGCTCTTTCCACCAGGTGTTCATTTTCTTGAGGATACACTGAGCGCGTGCAGTAGAGCACCGTCCGAACCTTGGGGACTGATGAGAGAGAGAGAGAGCTAGCTAGCTATTCAGCTGGCCTGTCAGTAGCCAGAGTATCTGACAGTGTGTGTGTGTGTGTGTGTGTGTGTGTGTGTGTGTGTGTGTGTGTGTGTGTGTGTGTGTGTGTGTGTGTGTGTGTGTGTGTGTGTGTGTGTGTGTGTGTGTGTGTGTGTGTGTGTGTGTGTGTGTGTGTGTGTGTGTGTGTGTGTACCCCACATGTGAGGGCATGTGCCAGCAGTTCCTCCTGATAATGGACCAGTGTGTCCAGTTTGCTCTGGGACACCGGGCCTTGGGACAGATCCTGGAGCAGTTCCATATCTTCAAAACAGAAACACACACGGCGAAAGTGTCAATCCATACGTCCATCCTATCCACGAACGACATCCACACGACACACGCACACGCATGGCACACGCACGGCGCTTTATGGCATTCCTATGGGACCCTCTTTCACAGAGGTGTGGTCGTAGATGAAACACAGGTGTAGCTCCTGACATTGCATAAGATACAACTGTATTAACCCCCCAAGACGGGCCGGCTCACCTCCATGCTCGGCGAGGAGGGTGGGCACGGGGTCGACTGAGCGGCGGGAGCAGGAGCAGCGGGGGAGCAGCAGGGATGACCTTCAGGACGCAGGGCAAGCCGGCATCCCACTAGGTCCAGCGCCTGGAAGCTCCCCCGGCAGGGACACGCCACGGCTGCACACGTAGCACAGCACACACCACACACACACCACAACACTGCACGCACCACGCACGCACACCACGTACACACACACACACACACACGCACGCGCGCCAGTGTCAAGGTGTCAAACATATATGGATACAATAGTAATACATTTCACATCCATTAAAGACAAAACTATATACCAAATAATTGAAAATAGTGGTGGATAATAGAGCTTGACCGAGAGTGTATTTGATTTTGAAAGTTTTGAAAGTAAATATATATATATATACAGTATATAAATGTATTTATATTATATATATATATATATATAGCCACATACATACATACATACATACATACATACTGTACATACATATAATAGAATCAGTGATGGTGGATAAGAGAAGACAATAACATGAATGGGAGGTGGACAGAGACTGGGAGTACTGGTAACAACATAAGAACAAAAGAATACAAACAATAGAATAATACATCTAAAGTGTATCAGCCTAATAGAATAACAATAAAAGTAAGTAATACATTTAGTGAAAAATAATAACTAGAATAGAAAAGTTGGCAATGGTATTGAAAAGTACTATTGCACATGATATTGAAAAATAATTTTGTACATGATATTGAGAATATTGTACATGATGAAAAGTACTACGTGAGGTTGTTCTCAGTGTCCGATGTTTCAATTTTCCTTTCGTGCAGAAGGGGGAGGAGTTATATAGTTTGATGGCCACCAAATATACATCATTTTGTGAACTTTTCTGGCCATTGGTGACACACCAACACATACACACACACACACAGAGTGCACTGTATCTCAATGTTTAATCTGATAATCATGTCTGCACTGTGTACTTCTGGTGACTCCTCTTAAAACTAAACACTCACTCTTGATGTCCATTTGGGCGAGCAGCTCTTGCATCTCCTCTCTCTGCGAGGCCGTGTGGTCGTCGCCACACACCAGCACTCTCCCCGATCCGGCGGCGGCGTGGACGGCTACGTGCGCCACGGTGCGCGCCGAGAAGGACCCCGCGACCAGAATGTCGCCATGGCCGCCGGGGAGGTGGGCACGCAACCACTACAACGGCCACGCACACCGATCTGTGCTGAAGAGACAAAAGCGTAACAAACACGTATAAATGAAAATGATGACCATGCAGGTAACCATCTGTAAATAAGGTTAAAAGTGAATAAATCGATTCGCAGAGACCGACATAGCAGACATGTTAGATATATCATGAGATGGATGATTTCCTGAAGCTCTGCTATTGTTCCTGACTGTACTGATATGCTGATAACAGAAGTTGAGAGGCCAAACGCCATTCAAGAGGAGTACTGAAACATAACCACACACATTATGTAACTTCATACTTTTGTTAAAATGTGTATTTAATCCTTAGGTGGATTTAGCAATGGGTGTGTGGGATTTATTCCTTGTGTGTGTGTGTCTGTGGGGAGGGGGGGGGGTTACCTGCTCTTCAGTGTGTTGACCCAGGCATAACAGGGCAGCAACCTGGCTCTGTTCTGATTGGTTCTGACCGGCTGGGGCAGAACACAGGACACACTGGCTAGGCTGTGCTTCACCCTGCAGCGGGCCAGGGACGCCGCTAGCTTGGTCTTGGACCTGCGGAGGACCCGAGGACATGGAGACAACAGCGTGTGTGTGTGTGTGTATACGTACACACCCATACGCACAAAAACACACAAAACACAGAAGATTACAATGCAATGATATAGAAACCTCAATTTGGTGTAGAACCTCAAATCACAGCATGAATCTACTCTTTGTCTCTCTCTCTCACACACACACACACACACACACACACACACACACACACATACACAAACACACACACACACACACACACGCACACACACACCTGCGGAAGCAGCTTTCGAGGTCCCTGACGTCTGGCAGAGGCTCCTCTCCTGTCCTTGCAGGACGTTTAATGAGCTGAAACTTCCTGTCCTGGAGGTCAAACAGCATCACCATCGCCAACGGCAACAAGTCATCGGGCTATGAAGCATGACATTAAGAACACATATTAAAGTCTCCCACAATCATCATCCGAGGTCATCATTCAATGTCATACTCATTCGGTTGTGAGAATGAATTTTCCTTTTAACAGGTGGAGTTCAGCCTAACAATCGTTCAGCCATATGCACCTCCTAGTGTAATAGGTTACGATTTAGCTGAAATAAAGTAAAAGTAACCGAGTTTCCCCTGTAACACAAAGACAGCTGACCCTGACAGCTCTCTGCATACGGCTTCCTCAAATGCGGTGACACTGAATAAGATACTGTTGTGATCTGATCTTTGACTCCCCTCACTCCCACTCCACTGAGTGGACTGATTCTGAAGATGGAAAGAGTTGACACTTCTGTCAGGCAGTATTCAGTAGGCAATTTCATCCAACGCGACAGTGAGACGGGGATATATTGTTTTGTCTTTCACATCGGCTGGGTATCAAACACCCGAAAACCTACACACCATCCTCCCCCTGCGTAGTACAACGATGATTCCACTACACTACAGATACTAGACGAATACTGTATTTACCACAGTACACGGACAGAACAAAACCCTATTTGTTGTTTGGAAAGTCCCGCATGGGTGTCACTCTGTGAGCTAGCAGTGACTCCTCAGCGCCTGTGTTTCAAGTTTTCAAGTATTTTATTGTCACTTCACAATTTACACGAGTATAAGCAGTGAGTGAAAAACTTTATGTGCAAAACGCCCGACAGCCGACAGTAATTATAAAAGAATACAAAATAGAATTAGAACTATAAAAGTAAGTAATACATTTAGTGAAAAATAATAACTAGAATAGAAAAGTTGGCAATGGTATTGAAAAGTACTATTGCACATGATATTGAAAAATAATTTTGTACATGATATTGAGAATATTGTACATGATGTACTACGTGAGGTTGTTCTCAGTGTCCGATGTTTCAATTTTCCTTTCGTGCAGAAGGGGGAGGAGTTATATAGTTTGATGGCCACCAAATATACATCATTTTGTGAACTTTTCTGGCCATTGGTGACACACCAACACATACACACACACACACAGAGTGCACTGTATCTCAATGTTTAATCTGATAATCATGTCTGCACTGTGTCTTCTGGTGACTCCTCTTAAAACTAAACACTCACTCTTGATGTCCATTTGGGCGAGCAGCTCTTGCATCTCCTCTCTCTGCGAGGCCGTGTGGTCGTCGCCACACACCAGCACTCTCCCCGATCCGGCGGCGGCGTGGACGGCTACGTGCGCCACGGTGCGCGCCGAGAAGGACCCCGCGACCAGAATGTCGCCATGGCCGCCGGGGAGGTGGGCACGCAACGCACTCACGGCCACGCACACCGATCTGTGCTGAAGAGACAAACGCATAACAAACACGTATAAATGAAAATGATGACCATGCAGGTAACCATCTGTAAATAAGGTTAATTCGCAGAGACCGACATAGCAGACATGTTAGATATATCATGAGATGGATGATTTCCTGAAGCTCTGCTATTGTTCCTGACTGTACTGATATGCTGATAACAGAAGTTGAGCGGCCAAACGCCATTCAAGAGGAGTACTGAAACATAACCACACACATTATGTAACTTCATCACTTTTGTTCAAATTTGTATTTAATCCTTAGGTGGATTTAGCAATGGGTGTGTGGGATTTATTCCTCAGACACTCACTAGTTTAAATAATTTCGATCAAAAGTTATAGCTGTGGTGGGGAATAGTAAAACAGCACAAAAATGATGGTTGCAGTGAAAACGTGACTCTGTGCGGGCTTAAAGTCATAAAGCATATACTGCATAATGTCAAGTGGCCAATTCCCTATAAATACACGTGATGAGAACACTGTCATTTATTGTAGGAATTCCACTCTTCGGATCTTATTGCAGTGAAGTTATATAAGTGAAATATGCCAAGTAGACACAATTGCTGCACCTTTTACTGCATTTATGACATGAATGTTATTACATTTTTTATGATAGCCTTCTGTAATCATATTTATTAAATAATAAATTGTTTACAACAATGTAACACCACAATGAGCATATAATATATGTAAGAGCGTAAGGCAAACTCACATTGTGCTCTTCAGTATTATCTACAGTATATGTGAAATCGTATTCCCCTTGAAAAGGACCGCTTTCTTTACATGTATGCCTTCCTGCAGGTGCTAAGGAGGTAAGAGCGGTTGTCTGGCAACAGGAAGGTTGCTGGTTCGATCCCCGAACTCCGCCTAGCTAAGTGTCGAGGTGTCCCTGAGCAAGACACCACCTAACCCTAACTGCTCCTGACGTGTTGGTTGTTACCTTGCATGGTTGACACCGCCGTCGGTGTATGAATGGGTGAATGTGAGGCAACTGTGAAGTGCTTTGGATAAAAGCGCGATAGAAAAAGGAGAAGGAAGAAAGCTCAACCACAAGCAGGCCTTGTGTGCCCACCCGTGGTTGAGCTGGAGTGTTGGTGTGTGAGCGGTGTGTGTGTACCTGCATGTTGAGCACGTTTCCCGCGGCGAGGGCGCTGCGCTCTATCAGCGCGCGCAGCTGTGGGGGGAAGCACAGTGTGTCCGCACACACAGGGTCCCGGCTGAAGTGAGAGTCCAGCCGCCCCCAGCTGCCCCCCATCCCCTCCACCTCCACCTCCCGCAGGCCAAGGTCGGCCTGCAGCACCTCACACACATCCTCCACACTGAGTGTATGAACAAGACAGCGGTGTGAAATATGTGTTTGTTTTTGTTTATTTCGCGCTCGCCGTTATTTAACCAACAACGGAAACGGACAGGAAACACACACACACACACACACACACACGCACACACACACATACACACATAATAACACAACAATCAACAATAAGAATGAAACTAGATAAGAGAATGACCAAGAATGAAAAAACAGATAAGAACATATTTGTGTGTGTGTGTGTGTGTGTGTGTGTGTGTGTGTGTGTGTGTGTGTGTGTGTGTGTGTGTGTGTGTGTGTGTGTGTGTGTGTGCGCATGCGTGTGCGTGTGTACGTGCATGCAAAAAAACAGACATGTTAGATATATCATGAGATGGATGATTTCCTGAAGCTATTTAATAACATTGTTCCTGACTGTATTGATATGCTGATAACAGTATTGAAACATAACCACACACATTATGTAACTTCATACTTTTGTTAAAATGTGTATTTAATCCTTAGGTGGATTTAGCAATGGGTGTGTGGGATTTATTCCTTGTGTGTGTGTGTCTGTGGGGGGGGGGGTGGGCCGAGCAAGCACTGTGGTGCGATGATCTGGTTACCTGCTCTTCAGTGTGTTGACCCAGGCATAACAGGGCAGCAACCTGGCTCTGTTCTGACTGGTTCTGACCGGCTGGGGCAGAACACAGGACACACTGGCTAGGCTGTGCTTCACCCTGCAGCGGGCCAGGGACGCCGCTAGCTTGGTCTTGGACCTGCGGAGGACCCGAGGACATGGAGACAACAGCGTGTGTGTGTGTGTATATGTACACACCCATACGCACAAAAACACACAAAACACAGAAGATTACAATACAATGATATAGAAACCTCAATTTGGTGTAGAACCTCAAATCACAGCATGAATGTACTCTTTGTCTCTCACACAACCACACACACACACACACACCACACACACAACACAACACACACACACACATTCACACCACATCACACACAACACACACCACACACCTGCGGAAAGCAGCTTTTCGAGGTCCCTGACGTCTGGCAGAGGCCCCTCTCCTGTCCTTGCGAGGACGTTTTGGGAGAGGAGCTGAAAACTTTCCTGTCCTGGAGGTCAAACAGCATCACCATCGCCAACGGCAACAAGTCATCGGGCTATGAAGCATGACATTAAGAACACATATTAAAGTCTCCCACAATCATCATCCGAGGTCATCATTCAATGTCATACTCATTCGGTTGTGAGAATGAATTTCCCTTTTAACAGGTGGAGTTCAGCCTAACAATCGTTCAGCCATATGCACCTCCTAGTGTAATAGGTTACGATTTAGCTGAAATAAAGTAAAAGTAACCGAGTTTCCCCTGTAACACAAAGACAGCCGACGCTGACAGCTCTCTGCATACGGCTTCCTCAAATGTGGTGACACTGAATAAGATACTGTTGACTCCCCTCACTCCCACTCCACTGAGTGGACTGATTCTGAAGATGGAAAGAGTTGACACTTCTGTCTGACATCAGGCAGTATTCAGTAGGCAATTTCATCCAACGCGACAGTGAGACAGGGATATATTGTTTTGTCTTTCACATCGGCTGGGTATCAAACACCCGAAAACCTACACACCATCCTCCCCCTGCGTAGTACAATGATGATTCCACTACACTACAGATACTAGACGGATACTGTATTTACCACAGTACACGGACAGAACAAAACCCTATTTGTTGTTTGGAAAGTCCCGCATGGGTGTCACTCTGTGAGCTAGCAGTGACTCCTCAGCGCCTGTGGGGACCGGGTTAGCCTGCACACGCCCCCCATGAGCCTTAGCATCACTGTATGCACTTTAGGGACTCCACTCAACCAGAGCACATTGTCTGTCATGACCTGATGACAAGCTACTGCATTAGAAGCTGACTAGCTATGGTGAGGGCCTGATCCCTGATCCATGCCCCACATGGCTGCGGAGGCATGGTGTGGTACTGCAGCGCCTGTAGCATTGAGGAAACTCCGCCCCCAACCGGGGCCTCTCATTGCCTCTGCCCAGGTGTGGCCAATTAAGGGCCAATTAAGAACTATTTAAGAACTGGATAAAAGGCACAGAGAACGAAGGCCGGGCAGACTGGCTTGGGGGAGAGGTCAGTGGAGACCAGGACGGTCCACTGGGCCAGTCTCAGGGTAAGCAGCCGCTGGCCAACCTGTTTGGATCTTTTGACTGTATTTTGGACTTTATGTGGAGTGGGTAAACTTGGCCTTGCTTTTGGAAGAAAAGAAGATTTCCCTTTCCTTACTTGCACTACGTGAAAAAAATGTCTGTTCGTTACGCCGCGACCCTGGTTTCTGTCTGCTTTATTCCAACTGGTCCTCCCACTACATTGTCTCGCAAGGCCGGGCTGCTGCAATATATACATGTATATATCATTTGTTTTATAAAATGGTGCATGTCATCTTTTGGTATTCTCCTCCCTCCCCCTCATCTTAAACTGTGTTGATGGATGCCTCCACCTCCATGCATGCGTCTCTGCTGCCTGTCTGAGGGTGGGCGTGGCTGCAGCCCATTGGCTCATAAACACGACCGGTTACGAGTTGTGTTGAATCCTAACGAGCCTCAGTGCCAATTTTACCGCCGAAACGTCCCGCTAACAACCGTCTGCCCGCCGGCTCTTTACACCTCGCTAGGCCTTCAGCATCTTACACACACACACACACACACACACACACACACACAGGTGGGCAGGAAGGTTGTGTATGCAATGTCCATACTTGGAAGCACACACACACACACACACACACACACACAGATGCACCCACATGTATGCACACAGGTTTGCAAAGCGGTTGTGTGTGTAATGTCCATACACACATGCACCCACACATACACACACGTCGGCAAGGCGGTTGTGTGTGTGTGTGTGTAATGTCCATACTTCTGTCTTTCCACTGTTTTATAGCGCCACAGTGTCATTTGTCCACTTCCTGTCAGGTTTGCATCTTTAACAACCTCTCGCCAGACTGCGCACACACACACCCCTGAATACAAACAACCTCTAACCGGCTCCTCTCGTCATTTGCCGCACCACCACACATTCCCAGTAAGCCCCCCGGACCTCCGCACAGTATACAATACTGTATAGCCCAGGATGTACCAACGTGAACACATTGACGCCTGTAATAAACACTAGCGGTTGTTAAATATTAAAGGCGCTGTGTGTTTTTTCCCAGCACATTGTGGAGGAGTTACAGAAACAGCTCTCAGCACTCACAATCTGTTGACTGGTGTGGAAGCAGCTGTCCACCATGACGCTCTCCAGTAAGTCTTGGTCTGCAAGGGACAACACAATAAGTTATGTGTGTGTTCACAGTTTGGGCTCTTACGGCCCCCCCCCTGTGTGTGTGTGTGTGTGTGTGTGTGCGTGCGTGCAAGTGTTTGTGTTTCTGTGTGTGTGTGTGTGTGTGTGTGTGTGCGTGCATGCGTGCAGAGCTACTTCCAGGCTTCGCCTCTTATCACCTCCAGTACACATGGCCCTCGTTCTGCTGCAAGTAACATTACGACCGCCCAGAGAAATCAAATACATGCGCATATATATATATATTTATATCTATATATAAATATATATATATACACACACACTATTTAATTTACTCTGCGCAGTGTGAGCGTTTACTCCGGCGGGAGCAGTGTCGGTGTGCGGGGAGGCTGGTACTGCTGCATAACTATTCACTAGAGAGATAGCAGGTCTTTGGGGGGGGGGAGAGGGGGGGTAAGGTCCTTAGAGGGGGAGGAGAAAATACAAACTATTTAATTGTCTTCCTCAGAATCGCCCCGGCGAGGTAATGGGTTCAGAAGAAAAGCCTAGCCATGAAGCTCTCTCTACTCCACTCTCTTATATATTTAATCTAGCTCAATGTAGATTCAGGAGGGAGGGAGATTAGACGTAGGGCGCGCCTCACCGCTGGAAATCGTTTCAGACTTGAAAGTTGTAAAAAGTTAGAAATGTGGAGAATACAGAAAGTAATTATAGGGACAAAAACGGAGATCACAGGGTCCTACATTTGAGTGTGTTGAAAGCCAGCTGGTAGGCCTGTCCCAGGCAGGACTTGTCCAGGTCCTCCGGTAACGGTGAGGGCACTTTTTTCCCATAATGCAGCAGCTGGTTGGCGATTGGCCGGTCCTTCCGGAGTCGTTGGAAGACGGCTCCTGCGCCCAGGTACACCTGATCCGCCAGAGGAAATCCGGCTGACGGAAAGATAGAAAAGAGAAAGATGGGTGATTTAATGAAGGTGGAGAGGGAGGAGAATGTGTTGGAATGACATTATGGTTCTGGAGGTTCATAGCTGAGGAAGGTGATGATTGGAGGAATCGGAAGAGGATGATGGTTCTGGAGGGAGCAGACATTTTGAAAAAACATGGGGTTTTCATGGATTGAATGTAGAGGCAGGAAAACGTTGGTATGTGGAGTGTGTGTGTGTGTGTGTGTGTGTGGTTGGTGGCTGGTTTAAGCAGCCTCTGTGGTACATTGACTCATCAATGCACCACAGGTTAAACCGGCCATCAACACACACACTCAAGAGGAGTGGTAACCTGACCACCTGCAACTTTTTAAACCGTCGCGCATTCCTTGTTTTTCCTTTGTTTAATAATCCAGACCAACCGTTGGGAGTGACATGCTTGATCGTCGTGATCAGATTGCTGTTGAACCCGACTCATGTGACACATTGCTGGAATGCTATTTGACTCTCCCATGCTGAACACACCTTCAGTGATTCATCCATAATGAAAATAGACTAAGATAAGATAATGTATCACGTTGTTGAATGCAACAAGCATGTTGTCACTCATCACCAAGTAGCGAGGATGATGACCTGATCTGACTGCAGCTTGTCTTCAGATCTGTGAGAATATGGGACACACACACACACACACACACACACGCATGGACACACACACACACAAACACACGCACATTCTAACATTCTGACTTAATGCAGACATGACCCGAGAATGTTCTCCTTTGTGAAAGCTCATCAGAATTCCCTGCTCTCTCTCTGCCATCCCCGGGCCGGAGGGCAGACTCCTCAAACATGTCTGCCCTTCATGCACACCGAGAGTTTAGTGCCACGCCGACACGGGAGGAAATGAGAGGACAGGCGGATGACGTGGGTTCCAAGACCTGGGAGTTCGTTGGGGGGGGAATGCACCCCATGTGTCTTTTACCTGGAGCGCCAGCGGGAGGGTGAGCTGGAGCAGGGTCCGCAGGGCGGGGGGAGGGTGAGGGCCGCCCACCTCCACCTCCACCTCCACCTCCACCGCCACCTCCAGGGGAGGACGGACGACCGGACGCAGAGGGATTGTCGTGAGTCCCCGGGGACCCGCCATCAGAGTCCACGAAGCACTCGTCCATAGCAGAGCTGCTGGTTCCTGCTGCAAGGTCACCGTAAACAGAGGGGACGATTGAAAGACCTGTTTCTGTGTGTGTGTGTGTGTGTGTGTGTGTGTGTGTGTGTGTGTGTGTGTGTGTGTGTGTGTGTGTGTGTGTGTGTGTGCGGTGTATAATGTCCCGGCTTGGTTGTGCCCCTTGCACGAATGAATGTGCAATCATTTACCAAGTCGATTCTGATCTTAGCTTAAGCTGTCTCTCTGGAAATCACTCCATGGATTGACGGCCACTGGTCAAGCAGTCCTGCGACATCCTCTCCCGTCTCTTAGCGTCTGCCGCTCTGTTCTCTGCTTGCTTTCTCCGTGAACCCCGACAGCTACGACTCCCACAATCTCATTAATCGCCACCTTTGCTCCATCACGCCGCCAGCAGTCCGTCCATGATGTCTCATTCCAGCAGCAGAGGAACTCACTGCGAGAGGCGCGCGGCTTATTGCTCACTGAGTTGAACCTGAACTCTGTGGCCAAATGTAAATAAGACGCACACCGTCCGGCACGGGTGACAGGAGATCCACCAACACCCCCACCCCCTCCTCCGTGTGTGTGTGTGTGTGTGTGTGTCTGCTCATTCGAGCCTCTCTGGGCCTGCCTGTTAAGCCGCCACAGGGGAAGTTGGCCTCTTCCTCCTCCTCCTGACACAATCGGGCAGCGAGTCGGATAGCGGGGGCATGAATAAGTGATGGGCCGCTGTCCCGACCGGGACCAAGGTTCACTTTTCTCCCGCTGACCTACTTGCCGACTGGTGAAAGCACAGGGGCGTAGCCATGGAGTCATTACTTTCTGTTTAATGTTCAATGTTAATGCACCAATTTCACAAAAGCACATTCCTTGTTTGTAAAAAAAGTATGGCAATGAATCTGATTCTGATTCTGATTGAGCATATTTGCAATATATATTATATTTACGGCCTTAGTTGAAAGCGGAGGTGGATATGCGGCTACAGCATGTTTCTATTGGCAAATGCATGCATGCTTTACACATGGAAGTGCATATGCTGGTTGGAACAGGACCACAGTGGCTTCCACAACGCTTTTTTTTAGGTGATATTCAGAATGGATCACGAGGCTGATGGGGAATGACACAACAAGGAAGTGTTAGCGGAAGTGTCCAACTTAAATTGCTTTGGAGAGTAAGAGGAAAAGTATATATAATAGGCTTTGCTCAGTGTTGCGTGAGCACAAACTTTGAATTACCGGAACCAATCACTTATAATAAAAATAATAAAAAAGTCAATGAATACCGAAGAAACAACCCACATAAAGCACTGGATGATAAATGCATTTCACACAGCATGCCCCTGATTCAGTAAAGCCACTTTGGAAACCACCAGAAAGTAAGAATACGTTACACCAGCTTAGTATAAGCTCTATAGCTTAGCTTGTTTAAAATTGTATAAAAGCTCCTACCTTTGTCTCTCAAGGGGACAAAATGGATGCTCTGGCTCAGTGAAATACAGAGCAGCTGCCAATGGGATTTTGGGTTAAAGCTGCTATACTTATTTTGTCACCGGCTGAGCATTTATTACGACACAATTGTGCAAACGTTTTAATTATAGCTCTTTGTTGAAGTCTTATTTTACTTTTATTTGGTGGAAATAAAACGTTTTGTTGTGGAACCTGAGCTTCCAGCTTGATTGTCATGACGACATGACAATCAAAGTGTCACCGTATAGTTCAGTATCAGACACAAAGACACATGGAAGGTATTGTCTAGCGATTGACCTCGTGTGACCTCGTCCATGCAGGTCTTTAAACTGACAGCAGCCACATTCACTCACTGATGTGTGTTTGGATACCCTTTGTGTCTGCACAAAAGGGATTTAGATATACGATATCAAATAGAGCCAACTGTTTGTGTGTGTGTGTGTGTGTGTGTGGTGTGTGTGTGTGTGTGTGTCTATGTGTGTGTCTATGTACATGCGCATGCGTGCAAGAGACAGAGCCTGAGAGGCCTGAGAGAGTCCAAGAGAGCATTTAAGGAGCAGATGGATCAAATCAGATTGGAGGAAGACTGCCCCCTACTGTGCACGGAACCACACTGCATGATATTAGAAAGGCGTTCTGTTGCCAGCTAAGGCCGCTTGTATCCACAATCTTGTTCTTTCGGTCACTACCCAAAGTTTGCGACCATAGTTGAGGGTTGGAACGTAGATGGACTGGTAAATCGAAAGCTTCGCCTTCCAGCTCCCCCTCTTCACCACAATGGACCGGTACATCGGCCGCATTACTGCAGACGCCGCACCAATCCGTCTGTCCATCTTCATTTTAGCCTCACTTGTGAACAAGACCAAGATACTTGAACTCCTTCCCTTGGGGCAGCAACTCCCTCCCAACCCGAGGGAACACTCCACCGTTTTCCAGTATTGGAGGTTCTGAATCTCATCCCGACTACTTCACACTCGGCTGCAAACCGCCCCAGTGCATGCTGGAGGTTACGGTCTGATGAAGCCAACACAACCACATCGTTTGCAAAGAGCAGAGATGCAATTCTGAGGTCCCCAAACCAGACACTCTCCTCACCTCGGCTGTGCCTTGAGATCCTGTCCATGAAGATCACGAACAGCATCAGTGACAAGGGACAACCTTGGTGGAGTCCAACATCGACTGAGAACATGCTTGACTTTGTGCCAAGAATATGGACACAGCTCTCACTTTGGTTATACAAGGACCGGATGGCTCGTACCAACGGCCCCAGTACCCCATTCTCACCGCAGTACCCCACACACGATTACCCGGGGGCCATCTCCAAGTCCACAAAACACATGTAGACTGGATGGGCAAACTCCCATGACCCCCCAAGGGAAAAGAGCTGATCCACAGTCCCATGGCCAGGACGGAATCCACATTGTTCCTCCTGAAGCTGAGTTTCGACAATCAGTCAGAGCCTCCTTTCCAGCACCCTGGAATAAACTTTCCCGGGGAGGCTGAGCAGCTGTTTTCTTCCTGAGTCGCGGAACGATTTGCCAGATCTTCCTTCAGGCCAACCGAAGACTATGGAGTCCCCGGATGGAACCCTTTCCAGGATGCCACCCAGAGACTGCTGTTCGGTGCATAAGCACACACAACAGTCAGAGCCTTCGTCCCAGCGACTTGCAGTCGTATGAAGGCGACCCTCTCATTCACCGGGGAGAAGTCCAACACAGCGGCGCTCAGCCGGAGACTTGTGTGTATCCCCACACCTGCCTGGTGATTCACACCCTGGGCAACTCCGGAAAAGGAGAGTCCAGCCCCTCTCCCAGTGTTTGGTGTTTGGAACCGGTGCTTGGAACCTACCGCACCATCTCTCGGCTCCTTCCCCGTCAGCGAGGTGACGTTCCACGTCCCTAGAACCAGTCAGCAATGCCGGGGATGCCCAGGTCCGCATGCCCAAGTCCCTGACTTTTGCCTGCCGCCCAGTTTACACTGCACCCGACCCTAATGACTCTCCCTGCGGGTATTGAGCCCACATGGAGGCGGCTCCATGTCGTCTTTTCAGGCTGAGCCTGGCCAGGCCACCAGACGCTCTCCAATGAGCTCCCCTCTCAGGTTTATCTCCAGACAGGGGCCCCGTTTTCCCTTGCCCGGGCGAGGTCACAAAGTTCTTGGGATGCCTTTTCAGATGAAGGTCTTTTAATCGCTCATAGTCTGGGACCACTTTGCCTTGGGAGACCCTACTAGGGGCTATTGCCCCGGACAACACAGCTCCCAGGGTCACCGAGGCACACAACCCCCCCCCCCCCCCCCATCGTGATAAGTGGCGATTCTTTCTGTGTCCATTTATTTGATATAAATTATAACAATAACAATATTTGATATATATATTTGATTTAATAGTGAATAGTTCATAAAAAAAACGGTCCTGTTCGGTTTGCTTGTCTCGGTTCGGTCCATGTGTGTATTGTTTGGTTTAGGACATGTGCAAAAAAGACTTGTGCCAGTAACCCAATGAAGTTTTTTTCATTTGGACGCTAATTGCAAACTATTCAAAAATTCAAAAATCATGACCCATCCATACATCAATTGCAGTGCTGATATATAATGTTGTGCACTGTAAAATAGACACAGTCAAGCAATAAAAGAAATACCAGTTATCTTAATATTTTTTTGTCATTTTGTCTTTCCATCAAATAACAGAGAAGAATCGATAGTGGTACAGATAAAGGCTTGGATCGTTAAGCAGTCTCCAGCGGTATCAATATCAATAAAAAAAGAACGATCCCCATCCCTAGCAAGCACTGTGCAGCACATGTTGCTTATGCTAACGGCAACACGTCCAAGATGTCGGCTCATCTGCGGAAACACCATCCCAGTGTGACGCAAGGAGGAGAGCCGGGTAGGAAAGAACGAGCTTTAACCTCACAATGATGTGTGCCTCATGACAAACTGCCTCATTCTTTCAGTTTTTATATGACTACATGGCATGGCCTTGAGAATAACTTTAAAACTGTAAATGGTGGATTATTAGGCTATATAGCTTATGTTTATATATGGTATTTCTGGACTGTTCAAAAAATTGAAAAAAGACAACTTATACCAAACCAAACCGAAAACCGTGACCCCAAAACCGTGATACGAACCGAACCATGGATTTTGTGAACTGTTCCACCCCCAATATTTAATTGGGGGTGGAACATTTAAATATATCTCAGTCTCCTGATAAAGGAGACAAATTATTGCATCAGGTGGGAGCATCATTAGTCATTCCAAGCGGTTTCAAAAACCGGTGTTATCTCCCACATGTGGGAGTGCCTAGAAGTATGCTGGATAGATCAGCCTGCCAGCCCACCCATTGGACTGTAGCAACTGGTAGGCTGATCTATCCACCATACTTCTATGGCTACTCCCACTCCCTTGTTTTTGGAATGGCTAATCAACCACAAACCTCGTGGTATAATATAAGATTAACGATGCTAGTATACACTTGAAGTGAAATGTGATTATAAAACGACATAAGCAACAACATTTAGAGAGCAATACGATAAAATGGCAGTACATCAAGTCATCATTCTGCATTCTGATGCAAACTAAAGAAAAGAAAACTCAGGCTGTGTGTTCTTCTTAACACCACCAGGCGGCGGTGTCGTGTCTTGTATTAGGCAAGGTTCTCCACGTGTGGCTTAGACTGTGCAGGTGCCCCCATCACGGACCCGGGGACCCCCTATCTGGGACCCCCTATCTGGGACCCCTATCTGGCCCCAGCCCAACCCACACCGTGTCCAGCATTACATTACATTACATGACACGGTCCACGCTGGGTGGATGTTAGCCGCTCCTGCACGTTTAGTTCACCATAGCCGGCCATGAAGTAACTATAGGGGCCTAAATGGCAACGGATGGGCATCATGGGACTTTGTAACTGAAACATACATTTTAATTGCCTTTCCTAAGCACTGTTAGCATGTGGTCAACATGATGCACATATGTAGGCCACCAGTGTCAAGACTTAAAAACCATGTTAATTTAAAACACAGCAGGCCTATGTTAATTTGTATCATTAGTGCCAGGCCTATATAAAATAAAAAGTGAGGAAGATGGATAGTCCGGATAGATTCATTTTTAAAGAGTTTCTATCTTCTACAGACTAAGAACCGTCATTACATGCCCTATTTCCCGCCTCCTTGTAATAATTCATTTAGTATTAGTGAAAGGGAAAGTCCTGTCTTAAGTCTATTAGCCAGTGACGCAAGCAGCACTGCTCACCAGTGACTTGGCTGGGAAAGTGCAGATATAGTCAGGGGCGGCACCAGGGATTTTGGGCCCCGTGAAAAGAAACCATATGGGGCCCCAACACGGCCGAGCGGGGAAAAAGTCACGTTATTTTACAAAAAACTCAATTTTAACATAATTTAGACCATCGTTATATATATGGACCCATATAATACTGTGATACTTTTACTATGTGGTAAAATTAAGTTTGTTCGGAGTATCATGCTTCAGAGAACATTCTTTTCACGTTTGCTTATGTATTATGTAAGAGGGTGACAGGGGCCCTCCAGTATATTTTGTTTTATTCTTTTTGATAGACTGTAGTTGTGTCACTAATTACTAATTAAAAGAAAAGAAATCCAAATAAAAACAAACTTTTAATTTCAGGCTTTTAGCGGGGCCCCCCCTCTCCACTTTGGGCCCTGGGTAGTCAGTCCCACTTACCCCCCCCCCCCCCCCCAGTCCGACGCCCCTGGCTGGGTATAGTCACGCTGGTTCTGTCACGGCCAGAGAAAGTGTTCCCGCCACAGCAGCAATGAGGCTGTTGAGGTTCAGATAAACGCGCCATCATCATCATCATCAATCGTCATCGTCATCATCATCACGGGCGAGCCGGCGGGGTCTGATTTGAAGCGCGCTCCGCCACCCCACGGGAGCGCGCTTCAAATCAAGCTGCCGCTATCCTCTGACTCGCGGGAGCGTGCTCCTCTCAACGCGTCCGCTCGGAAGCCGCTCTCACGTCCTGTTACTATTTAACATGCAGCCCGTTGGCCAAGTGGTTCTTTAGAGGAAGAGGAAGAGTCTGTCTTTCAGCGATGTGCGCGCTTGGCGATGATTTATTCCTTCACACGAGTTAAATGCTAAAAACCGTGCGTCATTATTGGGGTCTTTGATCTCCAAAGAATTGAACGAGATTAAGAATATAGCGGGAAGGGATTAACTGAGGAACTGTGTCTCTCTGGTCAACCCCCTCACCTGTTTGACTGCATCAGCACCAGGAGGACACCGACTCCACCACTCACAAGTTTTCCACTTTCTAGGCCGTTTCCCTTTCGCTGGTTGTAGTTCCCCCTGCGTTTTTAATCATCGTGGATTAAACGGGTAGATCCCGAGGGGATGGTCGGCCTGTTGCGTTTCTCGGACCCATGGGAGCGACCACACCGTGGATCATTTACTGGGACTACTTTGCTCCGTGCAGATGCCCAGCAGACCTGAAGAGGAGATGAACGCCGGGGTCTACCGCCTCATCGCTTTCTGCCTGTGCCTGTTACGCACTGCTGCTGAGGTACGGCTCCACGGCTCCGCTTGTCCGATCAGATTTGTTTTTCTAATTAACACACAGCATACAGGCTATATCTTTTCCGAGGATACCCAGATGTTTATTTGTTTTATTTCTTTTACATTTGCATTGTAAAACAGACACCGTAACACCATGCGCCCCACTTTGATCCACGCCTGCTGCGTAATTACGCACCAAATGTATCTGATCATAAGCTATATGCACGAAGCTTTATGGACGTGTACGCTAAAAAATCATCTTTAACATGTTCCTTGACGGCTTTATCAATGACAAAATCAGCTAGTTTTTGGTCACCAGCTGGCGCATAGAGTAGTAGGCTTTCACTGATAATGTCGTCTTGTCACCCTCCGTCCAGGAGTCTCCTCTTCCCCGGGAGCTGCTGGAGAGGCTCTCCCGCAGCGAGATCCACAGCATCAGCGACCTGCAGCGGCTGCTCGATATAGACTCCGTAGGTAAAGCGCTTTGATATCACATATAGACAAACCTATGGTGTTGTATGTTACGTGTTATGTCTCCTGTTTATGGTAAACTGAATTCATTGATTGGTTGAATGTGTGTCTCATCATGCATGTATTGGCAATAGGTGGAACATTGTTGACACATGGGCAATTCAGGAAGTGGTGAAGAGTGTGTAGACCAGTGACCTCTGCACTCACAAACATATTATGCTTAAGCTGAACTTGCACATTTGCCTCTAACCAGAATGGGCCCACTGGCATTCTCTTCTTATTGTTACTGCAACCACTGCACCGTTGAAAGGTTCGATGCAACGCATGTGCTAAGGTGGGGGGTCCGAGGACGCCTACAACTGAGGACACCCTGTCTTCCTCCACTCATGCCAAGTGCCAAGGCATCATCACCTGTTGCTAGGAAACCCAAAGACCATACAGTTGCATACACCTACAGTATATACTACCACCGACCCAGTTTTACCACCGCCATCTTTATAAAATAATAAGTAGTGCCGAATAGTCAGGTCAGGGCACAAGAGATGGGGAAATGGGTATTACAACACAATAAGCGTAGTAGTAGTAGTAGTAGTAGTAGTGTACCGTAGTGGGACTGGATCCATACATCCCCATCCCCACACTCTCACCCCCCCCCCCCCCCCCTTCTCCCACCCCAACAGCAAAAAGAACTTCCATCTGCTGGGAACCCTTTCCTTTCCTCTTGTTCCTGACGGCAACCTCTGGTCTCCTGGAGACAGACCTCTTCCATTTTTCACCTCTCATCCACCACAGAGCTATGTGCTGTGTGTGTCACGATTGATCCTGGCATCATCATTGACATGCAAATGCTGCAGAGTGTGATGGTCAGCACCCCCCCCCCGCCCCCCCCCCTCCCAGCCTGGTGGGGGTCAAGTGGCTCAGTTCCATTATGCCGTTGTCACACTGCCTATTATTGGCTGAAGGGCAGGACCGGCCGCAGGGCTGCTGCTGCTGCGTTGCTATGGATAATTCATGCGCAAATTCCTGCGTGTCACCACTGGGAAGAGTGTAGTGCACACACACACATGCACACACACACGCACACACATGCATACACACATAGTCACATGCGCGCACACACACACACACACAGGCGCAGTCACGCTCATGCACACACACGTAGTCACATACACACACACACTGACACAGACACACACACACACACATACAAAGCATAGAGACAGAGAGGAAAGTGGACAGACTTTTGTTGTGTGTTTTAAGCACATTATGTGCCGACACACGGCACTCCGTTCTGTTCTTGCACGTAGGCAAGAGTTTAATGCGGCCACACATGCACGCACACACACACACACACACACACACACACACACACACACACACACACACACACACACACACACACACACACACACACACACACACACACACACACACACACACACACGCAGACATGACATGTAGAGGTGTACTCCAGGAAAATTCCCAGGGGGGGCAAAATACACTCTGTTGCAGACGACATTGACACATTGCACAACAAAGGATTTTATCCAGGAGAGAAAAACACGTTTCTCTATCTTTCCAGAAGACATAATATTTCTTTTTTTTTGCTTGCAGTCAAAGAACATTCCAGTGCCGGCAAAAAGAAATGACGTTGAAACCCTGAGCCGCGAACTAAATGTCCTTAATCTAAGTTACACGCCACAGAGGGCAGAGTCTGATAGATTGTGAGCGTTGGAGGAGCAAAAATGGCGCTCGGAGGCTGGGGGTTCAGGGGTTCACTGATGGCCTGAAAATCCCAATTATGTCGGATCTATCACATGTTTATGTGTGTGTGTGTGTGTGTACAAGTGTGTGTGTATCTGCTTGTTTGTTTTGCAACTGCGGTTTTGCAATTTGCTACGCAAACAAAAACGATCCATTAGAATATACCAATAATTTCCCATTTCTGCGCAGTTCTGTTCTTCTTTTGGGCAACTGTAATTAATTGGTGGTGTGTGTGTGTGTGTGTGTGTGTGTGTGTGTGTGTGTGTGTGTGTGTGTGTGTGCGTGTGCGTGATGTGTTGGGTCTGTTGTTTAGATAATGAGGTGATCGAGGAGACTAAACACGGTTACCAGAAGGACTTGTCTCACAGCTTCCCAGACCCAAAGAGATCACTGCAGGCACACACCAGACACAAGAGGAGCATTGGTAAGACACACCACACACGCACGCACGCACGCACGCACGCACGCACGCACGCACACACACACACACACACACACACACACCACACACACACACACACACACACACACACACACACACACACACACAAGCGTGAATTATGATGTACTCAGACACTACATAAACTCCTATGTACAGTTGTGGTCAAAAGTTTACATACACTTGTAAAGAACATGTATGTCATGGCAGTCCAGAGTTTCCAATAACTTCTACAACTCTTATTTTTCTGTGATAGAGTGATTGGAGCACATACTTCTTCTTATGGGTCTACTGAAAATGTGACCAAATCTGCTGGGTCAAAAATATACATACAGCAACATGAATGATCAATGTAGGTGATGTAGAAAGTTGTGTCAATCAAATTATCTTTGTGGCCTCTTAACTTCTTGTGAGTGATTATGATTGACTACAGTTGGTGACTTCTCTGAGCTCATTTAAATATGACTCATTTGATACAATCATTAGACTCAGACACAAACACTACAATGGGAAAGTCAAAGGAGCTCAGCACGGATCTGAAAAAGCAGATCTTGGAGCAATTTCAAAGCAGCTACAGGTCCCGAGATCAACTGTGCAAACAATTGTTCGTAAGTATAAAGTGCACGGCACAGTTGTGTCACTGCCACGATCAGGAAGAAAACACAAGCTATCACCTGCTGCTGAGAGAAAATTGGTCAGGATGGTCAAGAGTCAACCGAGAACCACCAAAAAGCAGGTCTTCAATGAATTAGAAGCTGCTGGAACACAGGTGTCAGTGTCCACAGTCAAGCGTGTTTTACATCTCCATGGGCTGAGAGGCTACCATGCAAGAAGGAAGCCCTTGCTCCAGAAGCGGCACCTTAAGGCTTGACTGAAGTTTGCTGCTGATCACATGGACAAAGAAAAGCAGTTCTGTGGTCAGATGAAACAAAAATGGAGCTCTTTGGCCACAATGACCAGAAATGTGTTTGGAGGAGAGAAGGTGAGGCCTTTAACCCCAAGAACACCATGCCTACCGTCAAGCATGGTGGTGGTAGTATTATGCTCTGGGCCTGTTTTGCTGCCAATGGAACTGGTGCTTTACAGAAAGTAAATGGAGGAATGAAGGAGGATTACCTCCAAATTCTTCAAGAGAACCTAAAATCATCAGCCAGAAGGTTGGGTCTTGGGCACAGTTGGGTGTTCCAACAGGACAATGACCCCAAACACACATCAAAAGTGGTAAAGGAATGGCTAAATCAGGCTAGAATTAAGGTTTTAGAATGGCCTTCCCAAAGTCCTGACTTAAACCCCATCGAGAACATGTGGACAGTGCTGAAGAAACAAGTCCATGTCAGAAAGCCAACAAATTTTGCTGAACTGCACTGATTCTGTCAAGAGGAGTGGTCAAAGATTCAACCAGAAGCTTGTGGATGGCTACCAAAAGCACCTAATTAAGGTGAACATGGCCAAGGGACATGTAACCAAATATTAGCATTGCTGTATGTATATTTTTGACCCAGCAGATTTGTTCACGTTTTCAGTAGACCCATAATAAATTCATAAAAGAACCAAACTTCATGAAGAGGAGTATGTGCTCCAATCACTCTATCACAGAAAAATAAGAGTTGGAAACTCTGGACTGCCATGACATACATGTTCTTTACAAGAGTATGTCAACTTTTGACCACAACTGTATGTGATGACACAACACACATCACAGATGATATTTTAGCAACTTTATCAGCAATTCATTTATTATTCATGGGAATTAAGTATAACATTTCCAACTTCCTTCAGCTTCTAGGCCTTATCTTATATATGTCTCTCCTGCACCCTGCAGTGGTGGAGGAGGCGGTGCCGGCCGTGTGCAGGGTGAGGACGGTGACCTACGACATCCCCCGGGCACAGGTGGATGCCACCTCCGCCAACTTCATCGTGTGGCCGCCCTGCGTGGAGCTGCGCCGCTGCACCGGCTGCTGCAACACCAGCAACGTGTGCTGCCAGCCCTCCCGCCTCCGCCACCGCACCGTCAAGGTACCCGGGGGGGGGGGGGAGGAGCAGCGTTGAGGTCTGGTGGTGGTGGAAGTGGAGGAGAAGTTGGTGGTGGAGTAGGTGGTGGTGGTTGGTGGAGAAGTTGGTGGTTGATGCTGGGGGTGGAGGTGGTCGTGAGTAGGGGGATTAGGGGTGGTGGTGGAGGTTGGGTGTGGTTGGTGGTGGTGGTGGTGGTGGGGGTGGTTAGGAGTGGTAGTGGAGGTGGTGGGTGGGGGGGTGGGTCGGGGGAGGTGGGGGTGGTCGAGGTTGATGCTACTGGTGGGGGGGGGGGCGGGGGGCTTAGCGGTGGTGGTGGAGGTGGAGGTGGTGGTGGTGGGTGGGGGGG
>PIJE02001222.1:45000-57500 GCA_002895965.2 Coryphaenoides rupestris | reverse complement strand
TTTAATTTGTCTATGAATCCTATTTTCTACTTTGGGCATGTTATCTGCATACAAGCTGGATATAAATCCTCTGTTCATGTTATGACACTAATAAACTATTTATATAGATACACACTCTGCACTCAGCTTTTGGTGGCTTATTCCGGTCTGGGACTTCACAACCGAAAAAAGAATATATTTGAAAAAAAACCCATAAAAAACCCACAAATATTACATCCAAAAGATCAATTGCTATTCAAGTTGTTGTAACACAGAGCAGTTAAAAGATTTCGGTCCCAATATTAGTTTCCTCTTGCGTATCCAGTCCATTTTGTGGGATTAGTACTGGACATCTGGGATCACTTGGTGGTTGAATCGGCAGTAGCATTACGTTTTTGTTAATGTTAAATAAAGACCGTGGGCATGGATGTATCTTAGGACAGTTATATTATTTTGGCTGCACAAAGAATCGCCAAAGAATCCCGAACGGCAATTAAAAGTCAACTTTTGGGAGATTTTCGGGAGATTCGGGACTCGTTGCCTTTGCTCGTGCTGTGAGATGTGAGGCGACTCGGCCAAACTCCCCCTGCTCGCCTAGTGGTCCCCCTCTAACTATATATTAGCTTCTTTCCATTGTACGCTTTTTGTACGCAAGACTTATTTTATTTTCCTGCATTTGGTGAATTTAGCATTTTTCTTTCTTTTTTTTCGCAGTTAGCTTTGCATTTGGCATTGGGTTACCTGGCCTGGCTATGAGTGTGAGTGAGGGGAGAAGCATCCAAAAAGCCTCTAAATAGAGGGTTGTACCTTTTCTGTGTTTGTGTGTTTGTGTGTGTGTGTATGTGTGCGTGCGTGTGTGTGCGTGTGCGCGTCTGTGTGTGTGTGTTTGTGGTCAAACTGGATCCCGACCCAAAACCCAAAGCCGCGGAGGCTCTACCTACCGACCCACGATGGAGCGTCCAAACCTCCACCAACCGCCGCCTGCCCACGGGCCCCTCAGAGCTGCCATCATCTGACACGACGCGTGCCAGCGCTCCACGCAACACGCTGGCCCTCCTGAAGCGGCCCTTTATACTGCACACACATGTCAAACGCTAATTAGGACAAGGGGGGGGGGCGTCGACGGCTGCAACCCGTAGACCCGTGGCTGGGAAACCCCGACTGGGTGCTGCTGGGGCAGATCGACGGACGCCTGACCCTACCCGAGGCGGCGGTCGCCGTGGCCATTTTGTTGCGCAACTCTCAGTCTGCTGCTGCTGCTGCTGCTGCCGTGTTGCTCTTGGAACGCGCAGCGCAGGGCAGGAGGACCGTGCACAGTCACCGTTGGCCGACGCCGCCTCGCTCTAAATACATAAACTTTGTATAATTGAGCGAGGCTACACATGCAGGACAAGGAAAACACTGTACCAGGCAATGGAGAGTGGCGAGGGGGGGGGGGTGTGGGGGCAAAAAAGAAAGCTTTTTGTGTTTTCAAAGCTTTTTGTGTGTAATCCTGACTGCAAATCTGCCACACCAGCACATCATGGAGAGGTTTTTGAGTAGAAATACTGCTGCACAATATAATCTGCTGTATTCTGGTGTACAGGGCTAAATATATTCACAGCGCGAGGTCTGCTTTGCTCTGTACACATCGTGATCAATTAGAAGATTCAAATGTGACACTGGAACACAGAATTAATTCAGGAGAGGAAAGAGATGGAAACTATCGACTCGAAGGTAAAGTCAAGAGAAGTACACCGAAAACAAAGGAATGTTCAAGGGTTCAAAGTTGCATAAACTCATCAGTGGAGAATCTTCATGGCTTTGTGACTGCAGATGAGAGAGTGGTAACATTATGACGTTGTATGTGTGTGTGTGTGTGTGTGTGTGTGTGTGTGTGTGTGTGTGTTGTGTGTGTGTGTGGTGTGTGGTGTGTGTGTGTGCGGGTGTGTGTGTGTGTGCGGGTGTGTGTGTGTGTACGTGTGTGTGGGCACGATATGACGAGACATCTGTGTGACAGGAAGTGTAAGTGCGCATGTGTTTTTTAAGTGTACCAGCTAGGGCGTTATGTGTGTGCGTGTGTGTGGTGGTGATGGTGGTGGCGCTGGTGGCAGTGGTGGTGGTGGTTTACATCTCTTTAAATCTCTGCTAAGAAGATTAGATGCATGCCAGATTAAGTGGGGTCCCGCGGATCAAGCACAACTTGTGCCAAGCGGCCAATGGCGGAAGTCAGTCAGATGACGCCACAGATATCGGCTCAGATTACTTAAGACCATTTATCCATTTCTTTCTTTCTTTCATTAATGAGCTGAACTTAGATCAGATGTCCCTTACAGCTGTGATGTGACGGTGTTGTCATGGGCAGGCACATGTGTCCCATTAAACACACACCCCAAACACACACACACACACACACACACACACACACACACACACACACACACAGACACACACACACACACAGCACACGCACACACACACACACCACACACATATACGTTCTCGCTCCTATCTCACTGTTTCATTCTCTCTGTTTCTCTGTCTGCCTCTCTCTCTCTCTCTCTCTCTCTCTCTCTCTCTTACTATATGGTTTCTTTTGCCTTTAGAGACACCATCATCCCATTTTCATCTTCCTGCCTTGCCCCCCCCCCCCCTCTCTCTCTCTCTCTCTCTCTCTCTCTCTCTCTCTCTCTCTCTCTTCTCTTAATCTGTTACATGACAAACCTGAATCCCAGTCTTTCAGCCCTGACCTGAAAAACAATACAGCTTAATGCACATGATAGCTACGCACGACTACACACACGCACACACACACACACACACACACACACACACCACACGCACACAGCCGACTCCTGACTAACCCCTGTGGCCGCGGAGCACGCCCTGCTAATACCAAGCCCTCTCTCTGGAGCTCCGTGCTAGCTCCTGAACGGGCCCCCGGGCGGCGGCGAGGGAAGCCTCAACAAGTTATAGCGAAAATAAAAATGGAAATGCATTCTCCTCCTCAAGGCTTAAACTGCTGTGGAACCCGATCAAGAATATTAATCGTGATAATTGTGGAGAGGGTCATAGAAAGGTATAAGACGTACAGAGAGACAGACATGCAGTGGACTATATTCCCAGAATTCTGTTATTTGGAAAGATGCAACGGAGTCAGGCCAACAGGCGTGCTGCAGAAATTGCCCTCGCCACATAAAGTGGCTTTCCAGGGCTCCACAGGCGGGTGTTAAATAAACCAGTTTATTGCAGAGTTTGTAGTTTTTTTGAAGACAGAGCAGGTGGTACACTGCTAGCATGCTAGCGCTCTCTCTCTCTCTCTCTCTCTCTCTCTCTCTCTCTCTCTCTCTCTCTCTCTCTCTCTTGCTCTCTCTCTCTCTCTCTCTCTCTCGCTCTCTCTCTCTGTCTTGTGTGTGTGTTGATGGCGTGTTTAACCTGTGGGCAATGATTTGTCAGTGCACCACAGGTGTGCAGCCTCACCCAAATCCAAGCTCTGTTTGAATAGTCTTTTTCTTTGGAAGTTTCCTTACTGAGTGAGTGACGGCCATGATAAGGGCTGTTTGAGTCCTCTAAACCAGTGATTCTCTACTGGTGGGTCGCAGTGGGTCACGGGCTTTTGCCTGGGAAAAAAACAATGTTAAGAACAAAAATCCTGAGCTTTTTTTTTTAAGGGGATTTTTTATGCATGCGCATAGTTTTCTATGCGGAGTGCATAGTTTTGCGCATTACGCATCTGCGCTACTGAGTCAGTGTCTCTCGAGACAGGGGGGCGGGTGAGCATGACAAAGTTCCGTTAATATTTGGTTCTGGTCCGGGGGGAGTGTTAAACACGACTGAAGCCAGACCAGTTGAGAACCACTGCTCTAAACGCTAAGGAAAGGTGCTTCTATGCTTCCTTTCATATCTCCTTTAGCATAGGATACACTGGACCTTCCTTTACGAAAGGAAAGGAGGATAGTGGTTCCCACAATTCCTTGTGACAGGAACATTTAAGTGACGCACCATTCGGCTTGGAAACAACAACAGCACTAATTGGGATTCATGTATGAGCGGACAGGAGGATGAGCATAAGCAACCATTCTCATGAACAAGATGGATGCGTTGAGCATAACATTCAATTCAACCACACACACACTCCGTGGAGTGTGTGGTGTGGTTGGTGGCTGGTTTAAACAGCCTCACCTGGCCCCAGTCAGGCTGATGAGGTCTGGGGCCAGGTGAGGCTGCCACACCTGTGGTAGCATTGGCTAATCAAAGCCCACAGGTTAAACCAGCCATCACCACACACACTTGGGAAGAGCACCGGCATGCTATCTATGTACCACCTGGTCTGCACACAGACAACTACAAACCGTGTGTAATAAACCAGTTCATCCTCATCCTCATCCTCATCCTCATCATCATCATCATCGTCATCATCCATCATCCTCCTCCTCCTCCTCCTCCTCCTCCTCATCATCATCATCATCATCACCAACCACTTCCTGTGTCCTGTGTTGGTGGACCCCCTGAAAAGCCACTTTAGCCTCATTTTGAACAAGTCTAATAAGCCTGTTGCTGAGCCTACCAGTAAAATGTTGAGTATAATGAATTGTAGGTAACCCAAAGAAAAAAAAAAGAAACAAGGAGTAATCATTTGAGTCGTTTCATTGTCTTTTGACTTAAGAATCGGACAAACTGGGCCTGGAGCCCCAGCTTCAATGACATCACCACAGTGAGTAACCCTATCTGTATTCCTTTCTACGCTGCTTGAAGTGGCTTGGGTTTGTTTGGGCTGTTGGCTTCAAGCGGGTTGTTGTGGATATGTGCACCGCGACTCTAATCTCCTGGCACACACACACATGCTATCAGTATCCCCTGTTCTTTCCCTAGTGCACACACAGTTCCCTGCTGCTGCGGTGAGCATGGTGTGGCATGAAGGGATCTTTAAGTCCCACAGAGAGGGGAGCCTGACTAGACCAGTAACTGGGCCTGTTAAGGTTTGGTTCCAACTTGGTTGTTTTAGTATTGGTAAAATGTTGTCATGCTAGAATTTGCCGATCTAAGTAATGGATTAGATGCTGTGCTTTGCTAGTTCACTCATGCACTTGGACATACAACTCATAACTCTCCCATCTCTGGGCTACTCCTGCCTTTTTCAACTTTCAATAAAATAAGATGGGATACAATTTTATTAATCCCGAAGGAAATTCTTGTGCCAAAAATTATAACAACATAAGAATAAAAAGAATAGAATAATACATTTAAAGTGCATACCGAATAGAATGACAATAAAACTAGGAAACATTTACCAAGAAAATAAGTTAACTAGAATATAAAAGTTGGCAATGCTATTGAAAAGTGCTATTGTGATACTGTACTCAGTGTCCGATGTTTTAACTGTCCTTCCCGCAGAAGGGGGAGGAGTTATATAGTTGGTGGTCTCTGTCTACGACGGAAGGTGCTCCGGTACGACCCCAGTGTGGCATGCAGGAGATGAGGGGCTTTGAATGAACTAAATAAATACAGAAAATAAAGTGAAAGAAACACAAGATGACGAAGAGCAACTCTGGCAGGCTGCTGTCCGGGAAGGCGCCGGAAGTTCTGCTGTGATACATTGGAAGATTTTACTGCTGCTTGCAAGTTTGGCTGCTGCTTGATGTTGAATTCTGTGCAATGCGGTTTGATTCTGTGCAATGCTGTATTTGATTTGACTCTGGCAGGGCCCTTTGTACAGGCCACTGTCAATTGGCCGTGTTGAACGGTTTGTGGGAATGTTTTTGTTGAACGAGCTTTTGTTCCGATGCAACCCTTGAGCTTTGCATTCAACGTTGCATGTGGAGTTCAATATTTGTACACACTGTCCTTCTAGAATGGTGGCTGTTTCTCTGAGAATGCTGCAGTTGCCATTAACACCATAGTTTCCACTTTATTCATTTATTGATGAGAAGAAACCTTCCAAGAGTCCCAATTTGTGCGAGACAGTCCCAATATTGAACCCTCTGCCCCGAATCCTGTAAATAGAGCATGTTGGCGCTTTTAGGGCTGCCCCGAATACATCATTTCAAGCTTTGTATAATCGTAAGGTTTTCTGAACAAATTCATTCATTAAAATAGTTCACAGTGTGCATTGCTATTTTAGACTTTATGTCTACAGTTACCCATCCTTAATCGTACATCATAACTGTTCCATAACCTATACAAAAATAAAAATGCCCTTCCCCTATCATCAAATTCATGTTAGTGTGCCTTGAGCAGGCTTAAAATCAACTTAACTTCCAACTTAACATTATGGTCTGCATATATGATCTAGTCATGGGTCTGATTTTGTGTCATATTCCCATTTGTTTTCATAAAAATGCCGTTTTTGGTGCCCAAGAAGCTCTGCCTTCCTTTTTTTTAACAGGAAGTAATTCCCCTTCCTGTGCCAGTAAGCCATGTTTCCATAGCTTCATAGCAGCTCTTGGTCTGTATACTCCCGTTCAAATAAATATGGTTTTGTCAAAGTGGCTTTCCTCTTCATCTTCAAAACCACTTCCAGAGTCTAGCTCTGCCATACGCATGGTGTTGGTCTGGGATTTCAATTTGTGTTGTGCCAAGGAGCTGACAGAACTGTTCACTGCAGACACCAGTCCACTGCTAAACCGATTGTTGAGTTTGATTTTCACACGGTCTCCTCAAATTGCTTTGTCACATTAAACTGCGAGCTTGTCTTCTAATTTACCATGAGACTAAACCCTGCTGTCAAACCTTCAGCTTGGAAGACCCAACATATTTTCCGTATAACGCACTGCAGAGACTTCATGTTTTTAGTTTTTTTTTACAACATCACTTGTGTGACTATTAATTGTTACCGTTGGAATCAGCTATTTACTTCAGCTTCACAAGGCCTAGCGATGGAGAGACTACACCAAAGCGACCAAACTGAGCTCAGACAGTGAATCACTCAGACCGCGCAACACCCCATCTCCTTTCGATTTCTTTAAAAACACAAACAAAACAACCCCCCTCCACCCTCCACCACCACCACCCACCACCCACCACCCACCACCCCCATTCCAACTTTCTGTCGTCTCGGGTCCCTGTGGGGCAGGGCCTTTGTCTCCCAGACGGACCAGTGCAGCTCCACATCGGGGCTGGTGGTGGTGGGGGGTTGTAGTGGTGGGGGGGTTGGCGGTGTGGGGGTTGTTGTTTTGTGGTGGGGGTTGGTGGTGGTGGTGGCGGCTCTGGCAGGCAGCCGTTAAGTGCTTTTTGATGGACTTTGCCGCAGTCACTCAAAACAGCTTTGAGTGGAGGGGTGGGGTGGGCAGGGGGGGCGGATTGTCGCGGGTCTTGAATGTGTGTTTATAGTTTGTGTGTGGAATGTTAGTAACAAGCAGAGCAGTGGCGTTTAGTAATGTGCACATTTGCATGGAGTAAGACCCTGTAATACACCTTTGCATGACATGGTTGCGTGACGTACACATTGGCCTGCAGCACAAGCCCTTAATGTCCCTCTTTCGGCCTTGTAGGAGGTTGTGTGTGTATGCAGAGGTTAAACGCTCGGGGGTTTGTGTGTCTGATGGCTTCTGTCATTCTAGCGGACTATTCCTTGCTGTATAGACACAGAGCTATCACTGTGATGCTAAACTCGGAGCTGTTGCTATTGTTTTAAAAGCTCCGTGCTATTGAAGTCATTGCGTACTGATTGCCTCACTGTTTGGCCGAGCTTGACTTGGGAACCTAAAAGCTGACTAGGCCAACACTGTGGCCTAGACTGTATAGGCTGTAGACAAACCAATACTAAACAAAGACAACTGATATCTGAAATCTGTTGAAGTCCCGAGGCCCAGTTGTAGGAACACAAACAGATTAGTTGCTGCAGGAAAGTTGTTAAAAGTTGGCTCGCTCCAAACACAGCAGAAAAAGGTCAGCTTTGGAGCAAAAATAACAAATAATCGCCAAAAATAGTCAAATTCATATTTCGTGAATTCCAATCTGGCAACTCGGTTAGCTCATGCATGTTATCTTTTGAAGCAAATTCTGTCTCGATACAAGTTCTATGAATGCTTAAATTAAATCTCATATATATACAGTATGTGATAATCCATGCCATTCCATTATTTATGTATTGCCATTGTTTGTATTGCATCCACAGACCCGTCATGGGCTAAATTCAGTTTTGCCATTCCACCAAGATATTTTGGAAGAAACAAAAACATGTCACTTTGGAATGAACTTTGCTAAACTACATCACAAAACTACCCGGGAAGTGATTTAGCACAGCGACTGGTTCTGTTTGAAATACGGGGCGTTCAGTGAGGACACACTTGGTGGACCCTGGCTGGCTGTTTTATTCAGGCCAGCGGGCATAAAGAAGAGAAGACATCAATGGGCTGGAAGTGGACGAGTGCACCCGTGGAGAGGGGGATGAATGGAGAGGTATACAGGGGCACTGGGCCAATGGTAAATCTGGATTTATTACTCCAATGAGCATTCAGAGAGCGTGTGAGTGGTCCCTGGATATAACAAACGCGGCTTTTCCTCGAGGAAATCTTGAAATCATTAATAACCTTGTGACTGGCTTAGATCCACAGATCTAAAAAAAAAATATCAGCCATGATTTAGATTTAGCATTCGATAGAAGAAGAAGATTGAAATAGAATAAAATAAATTAATGACCATGTTGTCAAAGATTATAAAAGTGCTTCCTTGAAAAACAGCAGTTAAAACCACACTGTCAGCCATTGAGGAGGCTAATGAGGCCACAAACTATCCTCTAGACTTCTCTCTCTGGAGGAAAAACAGTCGATAGGCATAAAAGAGAGTAAAAAAAATTATATTACATTATTTGCGTAACTGTAGTGATTATGTTCACTACAGGTCTGTCTTCGGTGGACACTTGGAGGTATTATGTGGTGCAGCCTGTTGACGAATACCACTAATGCTCAAGCTAGCCCTCAATCTATGAAATCATCTTTCTTTCTTTCTCGGTGGTCTAGGCTCGGGGTCTGTGTGGTCTTCACCTTCTTGCAACAGTGAGCAGGACCGCTGTGATGAGGAGGAGAAAAGGAGAGAGCACTTTGACACCGCTGGGCATGCTGGGAGTTTACATGATCAGCGTGAGAGGGGAGGGGGGGGGCAGAGAGAAAAACAAGAGATGTGTGGAGAATGATTAATCCCCCCGAAGAGGCATCGGCATGCAACAGTTGGTTTTATGGGTTTAGGGTTTAACCAAGTTTAATGAACACCGTAGTACCGGATTGTAAAGAACGAAAACAAGAAAGAAAGTGTGTGTGGGGGGGGGGGGGAGGAAGACGAGGCACAGCAGAAGCCGGGATGAGTCCGCTGTCTCCCCGTGCGTGGCTTAATAAGACAGAGACGGATTGACGCGGGAAGACAAACGCTGAGACGATTTACCGTTTCACTCTCCCCATCGCGTCCGCGTCCAGCCAGACTCCTTCTCCTGACCTTTGACTTATGACCCCCTTGCCCTACCCCCCAGTAGTCACCCACCCTCCGCCACCGCCCCCCGATCCCTTTGGCAGCTTTGTCTCCCCCCAACAAGCCAGGTCAGGTGCCGGCTTGCTGTCTGTCCGCCACAAGGGGGGGCGGCGAGGGGGGGGGCGGGGGGCGGGGAGGGGGCACGGAGGGGGCTTGTATAATGAAGATGGTCTCACATAGTCGGGTTAGGTCAGTGGGAGTTAAACGTCACACACACACACACACACACACACATTCTTCCACCATCGCTTCAGTATAATGACCTGCTGGTATTGCCAGTAAATTTCACCCTTTGCATGTCTGAGAAAAACTGCTCCTCCCAATCACCACCTCCACCAGTGTCTGTGTGTGGTACAGTGGTGTGTGTGTGTGTGTGTGTGTGTGGTACAGTGGTGTGTGTGTGTGTGTGTGTGTGTGTGTGTGTGTGTGTGTGTGTGTGTGTGGTACAGTGGTGTGTGTGTGTGTGGTACAGTGGTGTGTGTGTGTGTGTCTGTGTGTGGTACAGTGGTGTGTGTGTGTGTGTCTGTGTGTGGTACAGTGGTGTGTGTGTGTGTGTGCGTGTGTGTGTGTGTGTGTGTGGTACAGTGGTGTGTGTGTGTGTCTGTGTGTGGTACAGTCATGTGTGTGTGTGTGGCACAGCAGTGCGTGTGTGGTACAGTGGTGTGGTGTGTGTGTGTGTGTGTGCGTGGTCCAGTGGTGTGGTGTTGGTGTGTGTGTGTTGTGTGTGGTGTGTGTATGTGTGTGGTGTGTGTGTTAGTACGGTGGTGTAGTGTGTAGTGTGTGTGTGTGTGTGTGCGCGTGTGTGTTGTGTGTGTGTCTGGGTACAGTGGGTGTGCATGTGTGTGGTACAGTTAGGTGTGTGTGTGTGTGTCTTGTGTGTGTGTGTGTCGTGTGTGGTGTGGTACACGTGGCGTAGCCGTCGCAGTGTGGGTAGAACGTGTGTGTGTGTGTGTGGGTGTGTGTGTGTGTGTTGTGTGTGTGTGTGGTAACAAGCTGGTGTGTGTGGCTACAGTGGTGTGTGTATGTGTGTGTGGTGTCGTGGTGTGTGTTGGTACAAAGTTGGTGTGTGGTGGCACAGTGGGTGTGTGTGCGTGTGTGTGGTGTAAAGTGTGTGTGTGTGTGTGTGTGTGCGTGTGCGTGTGTGTGTGTGTGGTACAGCGTAACACACATCAAAGTGGTCTCCCCCTCAGATCACATGTGGCTTCCTCGGTGGGCGGCTTCACACATCCCTCTCTCTCTCTCTCTCTCTCTCTCTCTCTCTCTCTCTCTCCCTCTTTTGTTTCCGACTTCTTTTGTTTTATTCTCCCCAACATCTTGCTTAGATTTGGGCTCGTTTCATATCACACATTTCTCACCACTCCCTTTCTAATTTTTCATCCCCTGTCATCCGCAGGCTTTCATCTCTCCCCCCGTACAACACAAACATGTGCGCCTACGCATATCAAGCCACGGATAAGGATATCAAAAGATGTCCGTCTTGGCAACGAGTGAAAGTGTTCCTTATTGTTTTCATAACTGGCAAAGAAAGCAGCACACCTCATACCTGTAATCTCTCTCTCTCTCGTCTCTCTACTCTCTCTCTCTACTCTTTCTCGCTCTCTCTCTCTCTCTCTCTCTCTCCTCCACTCTCTCTCTCTGCAACTATGTTCCATACACTCTCAGCCGTCTCTGCACAGGCCCAGGGATGTGGGGATCAACAGGAGGGCACGCGAGCAGCAGGGTCTTCTGGTGCTGGTGGTGGTGGTGGTGGTGGTGGGGGTGGTGGTGGGGGGATGTTGGAGAATGAGTGTCAGATGAAGGGAATGCAGATTGGAAAATTGGACGGAAAGAGATGTGCATCTTTCTTTTCAGCTACATTCGATTACAGCTCTCTGCTGTAATCGAATACTGAGTGAAAGTTTGCAAGTAAGAATTACAGATCGACATCATTGACCAAGAACTGGATATGGTTAATAGGAATTCAACCGCCTTTTTTTTTCTTCAAGAAAGCAGCTCAAAAACATAAAAACTAGAGAAAGCAACCCGAACCCGGGGCTCAATAATGGCGCTAGCGTGGATAATCTATCAAATATTTGTACTTGTCCAGGGCCGGCAGCCTAGAGGATGCATATAATGCAGGGAAACAGAAGTGTGTGTGTGGAGATGATGGGTCATTTCATGGCGGGATTTGAAGATATCTGCTCAACAGAAGCAGCAGCAGCCCCAGCATAGAAGATTTAGTCCCAGCATGGCGGATTTAACATCAGACAGACCCTACCCTGGTGCTCTGAACCCTGCACACACATGGGCCGTGGTGAGACGGGAACCTCGACACTCCCACACCTGTCTTCACCTCCTCCCTGGTTCCTGCTCTGTTGGTGGACCTTTGCTCGGGCCGGAAATTAAATATTGGGGCCGAGTGGTTTGGGTTGGGGGAGAGGGTGGGGGAGTTGATGCAACATTCATCACGGTGTTTGAATACTGTGTTGTAGCTCACTGCAGACAGACACACACACTCAGAGCCACCCTGGGAACCACCCTGGTGTTGTGCAGCTTAAGGTCTAAAAATGTGAGTTGAATTTTAATGCTCTGCAAGACGACGTCCGATGTTGAGGATCTGTCGTTTTTGAAGAATAATTTGTATTCTTTGGTGAAAGTGAATGTACTCTTATCAATGGAAATGTAACAAAGAACGTGTGTTTCCATGTGTGTAATCTCTAGATTTTCTAGATCTCTAGATCACCCTCAAACAAACTGAAGGGCTTTCTACGTATAAAACATTAGTGATTATAGTGTGTGTGTGTGGTGTGTGTGTGTGTGCGTGTGTGTGTGCGTGCGCATGTTACTTAAAGTGTGTGTGTGTGTCTGTGCGTGTTCTGCCTTTATAATGCTGAATCAGTGGATGTGTGCTGTCCAATTTATTGTGTCTGTTTATCGTCTGTTCTGTAACTGCTTGTCTATTTTTTTTTATCTCTGAACAACGGCATCATGGTTGAACTAATAAAACCGATGAAGTCATTCACACCTGGACCCCCAACAGGGGACTCTGGGGCGGGTGGGTGGGGGAATCCCCAACGCGTACAGCCGATACGATGCGGTAA
>PIJE02001222.1:22500-42500 GCA_002895965.2 Coryphaenoides rupestris | reverse complement strand
TGTTTGTTATACACAGCAATGATGACTATGTGTGTAATAGCTGTTGGGAGGCTATTAAGGTTGTGGTACAACACTCTTAAAGAGTCAAAGAAAGTGGCAGAATCCACTGTTTACATGTCGACATGTCCACAATTTGACCTTTTGGGTAACAAAATAGCTTCCCTGTGGTGGTGCTACTACTACAACAACAACAACAACAACAACTTGGTTGGGGTGTAAACGGCTTGCGGCTGCGATCCTTTCACACCCCGCTCCACAGAGAGTTCAGAGGTCGCAAAGCCCACCCAACGGAACTATTCACAGAAACCGTCAACATTTTATGAGGCTGGCACTCAAACACACACGGCGACTCGTATATCTGTACCCGCCTTGTTGACTTTATATTTTACGATATATACGCAAATGCACCGATGCAAGTGGCACGGCCGCGTGTTTTCTGTGTCTGTGGGTGAATCGTTTTAGTTAATAAATCATCGGTGGGTGTTAAATCATTAGGAGTATCTTTATTTTGTTTGTCCATGAATCCTGCCCTGCAGTGAGACGGTTCACCAGCGTCCCTTCCGGTGAGTGTCTCGCGAGGCTATTGTGCACACCACTTTATGAGTCTTCTTCCTGAATGCCCTCTCTATCTCCCTATCTCCCCATCTCCCACACACACACACACGTACACACGACACCACACATGTACACACATGCACACACGCACACACTTCTCGAGTGGTTCACAGTGGCAGTCTTTCACTGGCGCTCACCCATAATTCCTGAAGTCATGCCTTTGGAAGGACCCTCTCGATTTAGGCAGCTATCCATCACGCCGCACACGCACACGCATGCATGCATGCACACAAACACACACACACACACACACACACACACACACACACACACACACACACACACACACACATAACACACAATGGTTCAGGGAAGGGAAGAGGCCCAAGAGCAAAACCGCAGTCATTTGCTAGCCGGGCCCAATGGCAGCCATCCCCGAACAGGGCTGCCGCCACAGAACCTCAGGGCCAGGGTCTGTTGACTGTCTCGATTAGTGACTTAATAAAGCCACACAAAGAGCGTCTTTCTTTCGGCTCTATGCGAGGGGATACATTAAAGACGATAAGTTGCCAAGGCAAAATCTATTTTTCATTCACTCGCTTTCTCTCCCTCTCTCTCTCTCTCTCTCTTTCACTCGTAACACCACTCACTCACACCTCCTCAAGCACGTAGTCAGGTACGATTTGAAAAAATTAAGATAATGGTGGCCGAGGGTGCGGTGGTTTCATTGGCACAGGAGACCCTGGAGAGACTGCGGTGATCCATGTTATCCAAGTTTATCTATACAGTACATCACGTAGAGACACGCACACACACACACACACACATGTACACACACATACCGTTCCCCCGAAAGTCCCGCGAACCAGTCTCCATAACACTGTCCTCATCTCCATAACAGAGCAGAGGGGTGCAGCAGCGTCTCTCTCTCTCTCTGGCCCGGCTGAACTCTTTCTGGTCCTTGGTGGTGCCTCACTCATCGCCACCTTGCCATTGAGTCCTCATCGGAGACCATGAGTGCTCACCGGAGACCGGGAGTCCTCGCCGGAGACCATGAGTCCTCACTGGAGACCAGGAGAGCCTGATGGACAGCGACGCGTGTTTTGGTTTTGGTGGTGTTGGAAGGACTTCTGTGTTGCCAATAGAGGCATATTATTAATAATAATAATAATCATAATAATAATGTCCACGAGTGTAATACATTTGAAATAAATTGTGTGTGGACCACTGGACACATAAGATCATTGGTTGCAGGCTGCATCATAACCATGACATATTTGTGTCTTTTGGCCCCTATAAATGCTCCTAAATTTATTTTGTCATTTTCAACAGTCAGCGAGCTCAAACATTTTTCCAACCGTCAAATATGATCTTTTTTTAATTGAGTTTGAAGGAAATGAGACTGGTGCCATTAAAGGCGGGGGGCAGGGCCAAGATAGAGTCAAACGTTTGTAAACCTTTAATTGTTCATATTTAATAAAACATGTGCTTGGTGTTGGCGTTGACGTTCGAACCTGAAATACGCGGGGAACTCCAGGAATGCGATCCCGTGGCCAGCGTTGACACCAGTCGCAACATGTACCGTACTGTACAATAATCTGCGCTAATATTCATTGGCGAGGTGTGAAAACAGATGTGCACGGCACGCATGTGTCGGGACGAACACACGCTTCCCCCTAGCCAGGGTCTGGCATCCTTTGGCCGGGCGGCGGCCGCTGCTAATCCAGCTACCTTGGATACCCAGTGTAGCCTCGCTATCGTGGTTCTGTGTTGGTACCCTAGTCTGTCTGTCACCCAGGTATGTGTTGTATGTGGCATTTTGTAGCCCTTAGTGCACAAGACACACGTTCCAACTCCTTGCAAACACTAACACTGTGTTCAACAATCCTGACTTGCCTAAAAGGGTGTGGAGTACCATGCTGTCTGTCTGGAATATTTTGTGTGTGTGTGTGTGTGTGTCTGTCTGTCTGTCTGTCTGTCTGTCTGTCAGAAAGACTGACACCCCAACCCCGCCTGGCATAATCCAGCCGACCTAATCACTTAACCCCACACCCCAGCTGGTGCAAAGCTCCAACAAAGTACTAGAATGTGATTAACAGTATTATCATAATACAATCTAAGATAAAAAAAACGATTCGATAGCATATGTCGAGAAAATGTCACGTACATATACATCAGCATGTATTGGTACAGTCGGATCTGTGCAATGACAATTCTGTCAGCGTGATACGGGTAAATAAACTTTCATTGGCATGCAAAACATTCACCTCTGTTCGGACGGCGTGAAGAGATGTTTGGATTCATGCAACCCGAATAACAATGGTGCTTTTATACACTGGGATGTTGACTTTACTAAGTAGCGAATGCCAGCGTCTGCAAGAGAGGCGTTCCACACAGCAGACACACGGCTGGGATGCTGTTTTGTGTGCGTCGCCTTGGAGATGGCGGGGAATGGGAGAGAGTGGAAGTGCGAGTGAGCCTCTCTTTCATCCCTGACACACACGCACGCACGCACGCACACACACACACACACACACACATACACGTGCGCACACACACACACACACACACACCCTCCTGACATCTCTGGTGACAAACTTCCCTTGATCTTTTTTGTTTTGCTGGATCAGCCATGTCATCCCCTCCACCATTCCTGGAGCCTGAGCTTACGTGCGGTGACTGGGTAATGATAGGATATCTATTTTACAGTGAACGGCTCCTTAAAGATCAAACATTTAGGGGGAAAAAACATACTTCTTGGATGGTGTCAAGGAGAAACTATTTGTCAGAGAAGATGGCGGCAAAAGATTAGGGAGATGGAGGACGGGACGGAGGGGCCGTTGAATCAAAGTTAATGGTGAGAGCGACGAAGGTCCATCCTGATGAAGATATGCAGCTGGCGATGGGCTCGGCCCAAGTAAGGCTTTGGGTCTTCATTGAGCTAGCAGTGAAACTACTAGTGAGTATTACACTAGTCAAGTCACTATTCTAACCGGTTTCAATGTTGTCATCAACCAAGATGGTTAGAGTGGATGGATGATTGAGTTTTTCCATGTTTGTCAACTGAGCAAATCGTTGGGTCAAAACAGTTTAAATTCACATTGTCTGATGAAATAAGAACAACAATTCTGCACAGTGTTTAGGTGTTGTTTCACTCTCTTTGGACAAATGTACACATTATAAGTTGCTTTGGACAAATGTGATAAATGTAAAACATACGGTGTTAAACGTAAGTGCATACGTGTTAAACATACGGCTCAGGTGCAATAAGAGGTTAGAACCTTTTTGAGCTGTATAATTAAGCAATGCTTGTTATAATCACTTTGGTGGGAGAACCAAACTAATGAATGCACACAAAAACACAATGCAGTTACACAGTTTCAACAATCAACTATGGCATCACATCTGGGAAGGTCAAACTGTATAACTGCGTGGTATTGTCATGCACACCTGTTGCACGGTGCATCAGGGCCCGATTACAGTAGGAGCGCATAAAAAAAGAAATAACTAAAACTAGATGCAACATGAATCCAAAAGCTATGACACAGACAGCGACTAGTGAAAACCACTTAACCACTTACATGAATGATGAATGATGTATGTATGATCTAACACTAATAATTAGATGTCAGCAAAGTACATGTCACTTTAATTCAGTTGGTCATGCCGGTTAGACTTGGCTTGACAAACAGAATTCCCTGGCAATATGTGTTAATGACCACATAGGCTACTGTTACACATTCCTTCCTTTAATTGTCTATGTAAAGACTTTATTTTATTATTTTATGTCCGTCTGTGGAAGATTGTGGAAGATGGTGGTCACAGACATATGGACCTGGTCTCGACCCTAGGACCAGTTGAAGACCTCGACCAGTTGGTCCAGATGAGGACAGGAACAAGTCTTTCATTTATGGAGAAGTGGTGCCACCTGCTGCCTCTTCACAGCATGTACTGCTCTGTTTTTAATTCATAGGCTTGTGGACGGTGATCAGTTTTATTTTAGGCTGAAAACATAATAGATTTTTTTTCTGTAAATATTATATATAAGTAGTATATAAGTAAATCATACTTAGTGAATATCATAATATTAGCCAACAAATAGATATAGATAGACATAGATATATTTAGATATATTTTCTATATTATATGTTATGCTATGTAAGATAAGAGATAAGATAAGATAAGATCAGAAACTTTATTGATCCCGAAGGAAATGTGTGTGCCAGGTTGCATAGCAATAGAATAAAACAATAGAGAAATAAAGAGTAGAATAATAAAAATAAAATAAAATAAAATAAAATAAGGTCAAATATGGTCTAGTGTTATGTAGAATGAGGTAGAAACACACACCAGGTACAATAAATAAATCATTTTTAAATCACGTGACGCGTGGTTTGCGTCAGCATTCCAAATGCACGGCGTCCACCGCGCATGCGCACTCTCTCGTTTCGTCCCACAAACATGGCGTCCGCTGCGCACAGTCTGTCGGCACGCTGGCTGTGTCAGCGCGTCGGTTCGGGTCACCAGCGGGCTTGTCTTCGGCTTGTGGTGGAAAGACGTTGGTCCAGTAGCTCCGCGTTGTGTCCGGGGCTTGTGACGCGGCTCTCCGGGGCGTCGCGGTGCGGCGCGGTGGGCTTACGGTGGGGACGCGGAGACGGCGTGACATTGAGACGACTGACGGGTGAGACGGTCAACTTGTTCTAACTTCCAGGACCATTAACAGAACGTTGGTTATTCCTTCTATTTCTTTGTGACTTTCCAAAAACACGCTTTAAATAAGTGCGCATTATGTCTGTGCGGATGCAGAAAGAGCACTTTATGAGGATGTTGTGATAGTCCAGAGTCAGGGTCCATTGGTTTCTGATGCAACTGCTCATTGCATAATAAGGGCTGCCCTGCTCCCTACTGTACTGTCGCCTGCATTGACTGATTGACTGATTGACTGTCAAATGTCAATACAATCGTTACAATTCACGACTATCTGGCACAATAATAACAAGCGACCTAAGTTCATGTGTCAGGAGAACACGTTAAGTACATGAAGAACAAGGGTGTGAACCCATGCATGGTCTCTCTCTCCTGCCGCAGGATGTCTCCATGCAGACCACCCCAAGCTGTTCCACACCAGCAGCCCGTCGGCGAACAAGGAGGACTTCTACAGTGTCCTCGGTGTTGCCCGCACCGCCACACAGAAGGACATCAAGAAAGCCTACTATCAGGTCACTAGAGCTGTTGATGGTTTGAATACACGTAAACCGATGTGTGGGTGCATGTAAATATAACTTTCGCTGACATTTTGTCTTCACGTAAAAATAATAATACATAAACCTATGCGTGTATCCCCCTGTTCAGTTGGCAAAGAAGTACCACCCTGACACCAGCCCCGATGACCCAACCGCTAAGGAGAAGTTTGCCAAGCTTGCTGAAGCCTACGAGGTACAGACACACATGGTGCATATAGTGACCACACATGCTGTCTGTTGTCATGGTTACCAGAGGCATTTTCCCTCATTCAATGCAACCTGTGAACCCACCAAATGTCTGTTGTTGCTGTGTGGGAGAAGCTAAAACAGATAGAAAGACATGGACGTAGACATGCATCTCATTATTTCAGTCTGACTTTTGTTTTAAACGTCCTTTATGTAAGAACGATGAATCCGTTCAGAGACTACATCAGGGGTGGGCAATTATTTTGGCTCAAGGGCCACATTTGGTTTTTAAAGCTTCAAAATAAAAGCACAGGATCTTTTTTTCATAACTTTTTTTTTTCCCAGGCAAAAGCCCGCGACCCACTGAAAACGGGTCCGCAACCCACTTTTGGGTCGCGACCCACCAGTTGAGAATCACTGCTTTAAACCGTTGTCATGGTGCATCAACTGTTTCACCTGCTGCTTCACATGACTGCTAAAGTGCGCCCCCTTCTGTTGGGAAAATATAATACTGCCAGAACACCAGCGAGGGAACAGAAGGACAGAGGTGAACGACAAACATCGAGAAAATGGCTGCGTCATTGTCGGGGTCTGGTGGCGTGATGTTTCTGCTGCTGTGTGTGCAGGTGCTCAGCGACGAGGTCAAGAGGAAGCAATATGACACATACGGGGACGCGGCCTTCGACCCCAGCCGGGGCCCGGGGCCCGGCCAGCAGCAGTACTACCGGGCGGGCAGTGCCAGCGTGGACCCCGAAGAGCTCTTCAGGAAGATCTTTGGAGATTTCACCAGCGGCAGCGGTTTCGGAGACTTCAACAGCATGTTTGAGCAGCGGCCCGAGGTAAGGCACTGTGCACCTGAGACTGTTTGTATATGAGGCAGTGCACACCAGACTGTGACTGTGTGTGTGTGAGTGTGAGACAGAGTACACAAGATGTGTATATAAGACATGTGTACACGAGTTGGTGTGTATAAGACATGTGTACACAGTGACGGTGTTTATACACTAATACGCTTTGCCACGGCAGGATTTCTCCCCAGTGACTAGGAACCTATGGAGGAACTCCAACCAGGGTCTACCTTTCTTAGCCCCAAAAAGGTCCCCGTGGGAGGGATAGTACTTTCCAAAAGTTCAGGAATTTGCTCACTTTAAAGGTCCCTTCACGTCAGGCACGTAAACGAATAAACGTCATGAAAAAGCGAGTAAAACACATCAGCTGTTTGTCAGTTACGTCACGGATATGCAGCTTTTTCCAATAAGATGCCGGTGGATTCAGCCCTCAAGGTTATGCGCCGTCCTTTCACCAAAATATCCGATGGATTTCGAGGATTCAAAATTCTACCTTTTCAATAAATATTAAATTAAAAAAACGAATAAAGTGAAGTGTAAAATAGTGTAGCGAATGTTATTATTGATATTTTTATTTACACCAATCATGACATTTATTGGACTCTCGTCTTCTTCTCTCTCTTCACCCCCCCCCCCCCCCCCCGGTCCATGCCACCCGCCAGTTTGTGATGGAGCTGACGTTCGCCCAGGCAGCGAAGGGCGTGGACAAGGAGATGACGGTGAACATGGACGAGGACTGCCAGCGCTGCGGCGGGAAGGGGAGCGAGCCGGGCACCAAAGTCTCCCGCTGTAACTACTGCCACGGCACGGGCAAGGTGAGCTACCGCACACCGCCATGGTGGTGCCGTGTTTAAAAGCATGTTTTTAAAGAAAAAAAAACAACCAAAAAAAAGCATGTTTTTAATCAAACCGTAACAGAAACATCCAGCTCATTCAGTTATTTTGGCAAAATTGTATTCTGTAAAATATATTGGTTTGCACTCAACAAATTACAAATGTCTGTAAACAGTCCAACTTTTAAACTAAGCCTAAATAATGTACAAAAAATGCAACATACACAACATGGATGACATTATTTTTAAGATCAATCCTTTCACACACGGACCCTGCTGGTTTACATTGCCCTGCTCTTACTGAGGTGTTGGGAGTCTTACTTTTGAGGTTGAGGCTGCAGTTTCCCGAATTGCCTCTAGATGGCAGACACAGACCACACACTTATTCTCAACAGCTTAGGTTCCTCTTACAGAGCAGCATTAAAAGCAGCGTCATACAAGCCTCATGATGTAACCTATAACAACGTATTGTCCCTGTGTAATAGGCTAACTTTTGGGGCCACATCGTTTTCCGATGTTAATTGACAGGCAGATGTTCAATGGCTCCGAGGACTTGTGTTCAATCGTATCGTAAATATGTTCATAAACACAGCGCTGTGGCATGGGTCCTGGTCTGTGTTTAATGGGAGGAATCCTGGCATCTCATTCTCTGAGCTAACACCACAGCTGCCCCCTGGTTCAAAAGTTAATAATGTAATGATCATGGCACTGCAAAACTTTATCACCATATTAGTCAGATATTATAACGCTGAGTATGCAGTATTTCTCATGACTGAAATGCTTTCTTGGCTCAATCGACAACAATAAAGAATGCACCTCATAATCGTAAAATAATAGTGTCGAACAATACACCATCCTAAAATGCTGGAGTTTTTATGTTTTATTTCTGTAGCTCGCCATGGTCCCCTTAATGGAGTTAGTTTCATGTATGATTATTCATACTTTGATTACGGTCCCTTTCACATAACTTCGGGTGCTGACATCAACATGAGAATGAATACCGATGAACTTACATGGACATTGGTGTCTGATATGTCGAATCGTTTTTCCAGATACTCAAAACGTGAAATGCTGTAAAATATGCACCTCCTTATAGGCCCTGTCTACATTAACCCGGGTAAATATAAAAATGCACATTCGCAATGAAAACGATCTCCGTCCACACTATTGTTTTCATATTGTTTACGGAATGTTTGCATCCACGTTCCACACTGAAATGATTTTGATAAACAGTGGTTGTCATGGTTACGCGACTCCCGCCACGCCTCTCTGTTTACATTACAGGCGCGCGATCAGCCGATAGCGTTACTTACTGAGGTAAAAAGTTGCGTCTTTGCGTTTTTTTCTCATCGTGCAAGTACAGCGCTCGCCTTCGGCGTTGGAGGAACGAATATGTATTCAACAGTATGCCGAGTTCTAACTGAAGATACACAAGTAAATAGCTCACCTTGTTTAGATGAGCGTCTCGGTCTCGAGTGCAAGCTTGCGGCGGTGTCATGGCAACCGAACGTCATCGTCTCTGAAAGCCTTCGTCTACCCTGATCGCACTACAACGCGAACCCAGAGTTTTCACATTTATCCACCTCAGCGATCGTTTTTGAAAAGCATCGTTTTCAGTGTCGGAATTCGCCGTTCTAATGTGGACGGAAGGGCTAAAGGGATAAATATTTATGCGTTTGTAGATTTACCTAGGTTAATGTGGACAGGGCCTTAGATAGATAGATAGTCTTTATTGTCCCATAGGGAAATGCATTTTCACAGCATGTACATACAGTGCATAGAAACATAGATGACAATGACATACCGATATACTCACAGGTGATAACCACATGACATCCATTCCTCAACAATCACCCCGGTATCCATATACACATATTACACACATTACACCCAAGCAATTAATGAACGCCCAGTGCTGTGTGTGTGTGTGTTCGTCCCTGTAGGAGACGGTGAACACGGGTCCCTTCATGATGCGCTCCACGTGCCGGCGCTGCGGTGGGCGGGGCACCATCATGACATCGCCCTGCGTGCTGTGTCGGGGCGAGGGGCAGACCAAGCAGAGGCAGACCGTCAAGGTGCCCGTGCCCGCTGGTGCGTGTGGATGATCCCGCTCTCCAGAAAATGGGAATGTGGGGAAACATGGAATGATGGGGGGGGAATATTGCGGCAACGTGGAATGATCCCTATGTTTCGAGAACGGTTTAGTTTGTCTATTGATTGGTGATTCCGACTGCATGTTTGATGATAGTGTGGTGCAGTGCCTGTAATATGAACTCTTCCTTGTATTGTACAGGAGTGGAGGATGGCCAGACAGTACGCATGTCCGTGGGGAAGAGGGAAATCCACATCACATTCAGGGTTGGTTAGCTTGATTTTAAAAAGAGGAAAAAAAAAGAATCTCAATAATGACAAAAACAAGGAAAATCAGAAACAGCCATTCGTGAAGATGAGCTGGAAGCGAGTGGATCTCAGCACGTGTTTTGATGTGTTCTCTCGCAGGTGCAGCGGAGCCCCGTGTTCAAGAGGAACGGGGTGGACATCCACTCCGACGCCCTGATCTCCGTGGCTCAGGCCATCCTGGGGGGCACGGCCCGGACACAGGGCCTCTACGAGACCATCACTATGCAGGTGTGTGCAGCGGCTGGTATTGTTCAGCGAGAGCACTCCCATCAGCTCCGGGGCTCGTCTGGTGCACGACCCGCTTAACGTTGAGTCGATGCCACAATTGAGTCAGAGACAGGCAGCTCTTTATATTTTAAAGTGTTTTTCCAATAAAAACCAACTACCTGTACCTGAGCAAGACGCCCTCACCCTAACTGCTCCCAAAATGCTGCCCGCTGTCTTGTATGGTAGACACTGCCTTCAGTGTACGAATGGTGTATGAATGGGTGAATGTGAGGCAATGTAAAGCGATCTGGGTAAAAGCGCTTTATCAATGCAATCCATTTACCATTTATCAAGTATTAGTATGTCGTGACTTGTTTCATACTAGAGATGTCACACAAATGCTTTCATAAAGACTACAGTGAGGTTACAGTGTTATCAATGGTGTGTGTGTGTGTGTGTTTAGTGGCTGGTTTAAGCAGCCTGGCACTGGCTGATTCGTCTGAGGCTGGGTGGGGCTGCATACCTGTAGTGCTTTTCCTAAACCACAGGTTAAACCAGCCATGAACACACACACACAGCGCTAGCATTGTTCCACCTGCTCCGTCCAAATGCATCTCTACAATAAACCGGTTTACGTTCATCTACCTGCGTCTTTGTATTGGAGCAGTGGTTTTAACCTTATTGGAGGTACTGAACCCTGCAAGCTTCATCATTCACCGAACCCTTCGTAATTTCGTATTTTGTGTAACACATTTTTACTAAGCAACTAAATATTTGTAATCTAACACGGCGAAGAAAAATTGTGTGTTGCCAAATTGTCGGCAGCCAATTTTTTGACGCCCGACATTGCTAGTGTGAACCGGGCTATACTGTGTGTGTCTTGACCCCTGCCGAACCCCTGAGAGTGACTCAACGAACCCCTGGGGTTCGATCGAACCCAGCTTAAGAACCACTGTATTGGAGGCTCCTCCAACACAAAGGTAACTAAGGAACAACAACAATTAGCAAGGGGGAGCCCGGGGACTGAACCCGCAGCCTTCTGTTTGCTTACTTGTATACCTAATTTTAATTATTTCTTAAGTCGTATGCTTAATTGGAGTCTACGAAACAGACTACACAGACAATTTGAGCAGCGTAAGGCCCCGGGCGTCATGCACCATGGAGGCTCTAGTATAGATGCAGCTTGTATCTATACTAGAGCCTATCTATACAGCTTGTAGAGTGATCCGTTGGAATGAAAGCTGACCCGATGGCTCAGCACGGCACACTCTTTCCCCGCACATGGTCTCCAGCCATTTCCATATTGCTATCCTCGCTGTGTCAAATAATTGTGACTCTGTGCGGTAAGCTTTAGAATTGAACAGAGAGGTTTTGGCTAACCTTGTAGACTGTTCTGTATTGCCGTATGCTACAGTAAGAGCTGTCCTGTCCTGCCTGTCCCCAGATTCCCGCCGGCTGCCCGGTGGACCAGACCATCCGTCTGCAGGGCAAAGGCATCCGCAAGATGAACAGCTACGTCTACGGAGACCACTACGTTCACATTAAGATCAGAGTGCCCAAGTAAGATGCACGTAATGCTCCATTCATGATTCATTACGACTACAAAATCATCCTTAACAACTATTCTCTTTTTCACTATAAAAAAAAAAGATTATGCTGTTAAAGAAACACAATCAATTATATGAGGTGGTTTTGAAGAAGCAACATGATTGGTTTACTAGACATTTAGAATGTGATGAAATGTGTATAACTATAGCATAGTTGTACTGTGCTCGGATGAAAAATGCCTCAACACTGTGAATATTACTTATATTTTTGGATGTAACGGCAAAAGGGGAATCCCACGCTCTCTAGAAAGCATTAGCTCAAGTGGGCCGGCTGACTCGGCAACAGGAACTAGTTGCTACTAAGGTCCGTTTTACTGTCTGGGGTTGTACACTGCCGTTTGCGTTGCATAGGAGTCTATGGACAGGACTGGATTGTTTTCCGGGATGTCAGACCCATGTATTTCCAGGGAAACTGAGATGCGACGAACCAACTTCCACACAAAATGTTTTCTGTAACTCTGCCGGTCACGTGACCGTCACGTGTGAATGCGTGCACACTAGATCTGACGAACGGAGCATTCACACACACGACTTCCTGTCCGTACAGGAAGCTGAGCCGGAGACAGAAATCCCTGATGCTCAGCTACGCGGAGGACGAGACGGACATACTGGGGACAGTCAACGGCGTTACCGTGACTACAGGTCAGACCACAGCTCGGCGTCACACACAGTTGTTTGTGTCTCACTCAAGGCATATTGTCATGAACACGCAAACCATAAAATGTGACCATCAACTGCTTTCTGTCCGTCTTTCAATGTGAGGATTCATGCGTTGACTGGTGTATTGTAGTGTATTGTTCTGCAGGCATGCTATGGAAATGCAGTTTTGTACAGGCGCTTATTATGTTTAGCATAATGTGTTGTTGGGCGGCAGTAGCTCAGGAGGTAAGAGTGGTTGTCTGCCAAACTGGAAGGTTGCTGGTTCGATCCCCGGGCTCCACCTAGCTAAGTGTCGAGGTGTCCCTGAGCAAGACTGCTAACCCTACCTGCTCCTGATGTGTTGGTTGTTACCTTGCATGGTTGACACCGCTCGTCGGTGTATGAATGGGTGAATGTGAGGCAACTGTAAAGCGCTTTGGATAAAAGCGATATATAAATACAGTCCATTTACCATTTGTCCTTTTTTGCATCTCTTGTGACTAACCAGTTTGTCAGTAATTAAGACAAGGTGCAGACACAGACAACCAACACAGGCCAACCACAGAAGCGCACACACCAGCACTGTGCAAATATGCTTATGGTTAAAACAAAACAAACAATCTTAAGTCATTAAGTACATTATTTATATTGCGCCTTTCAAAACCAGGGTTACAAGGTGTTGTGCAATGCACACAATGAGAAAAAAAAAGATATGAGATAAAAGTTAATAACAGGAAATGACAAAAATAAATACAATATAATGCAATACAATATAAATACAAAAATAATACAATAACACATTATGATGAACCAGGGTACAAACACAGAAGTCAAATACAGACAATAAAAATAATAAAACTACACAGAAAGACAAGCCTACATTACAGAACAAAATGCTTACAAAACAGGTTTTTAGTAGCTTCTTAAAACTGTCGACTTTTTTTTATTGCGAGGGGAAGACGGTTCCGAAGGGTGGGGGCCAGCAATGTTTCTGAGTTGGAGGAAACAAGATTGGGCCACTTTCTTGATATTGACAATTAAAAATTCATATGGTGATCAAAGAATACACCTGTTGAGACACACTGAAGGCCTCACCCTCAGTGTCCTTGTTACTCCATGCCCCCACCGGCCATTAGGTTGAGTCGCTGTGCTGATGCAGTGTGTGTTTGCCACCAGCAGGAGGCAGCAGCAGCACAGCGGGCTCTGCTACAGAGGGACAGGACAAGCAAGGACAACAGCAGCAACAACAACAACAACAACGTGAAGAAGAGAAGGAGGGGGAAGGTGGCTTTTTCTCCAAACTAAAGAAAATGTTTAGCTAACACACTGCAGGTGGGGTCCTACACACGCACACGGTTTACTAAAGGTGCCTTTTTGACATGACTGCGCTGTAGTCGAGTGTTTTCAATGAACAACCTTCAGTGCGGCGTAATTATCTGTTGGGTCACTGTTTTTTGTTTTGTCAGCCAATTACACTAAAACAAAAACTCAAAACAACACATCTTCAAAATGTGACGTTTAACGCGTTCTCATCTAATGTCTTCTCTGTTCATAAACAGGTAAATAGTTCCAGTGATGAGTTGGGAGCGAAAGAAAAGAACTCGAAGCCTCTGCGGTTCGCCTGCAGCTTTGTGGGTCAGGTGACGAGGATGGTGGCGCCGGCAACACGAGGAGCAGTTGTGTTGCGCGTTGAAAGGGCCCAACGTGAACTCGGGGGTCCGTCAACAATCAGCCAATAGCCCCGAGGTCTGTAACGAGACACACGGGCGTGAGACCTGGACAACACAACACAATAGCTCACCTGAATGGTGTTGGCAGCCATGCCTGCCCAGGGACACGCAGATGGGAGATTGGGAGAGAGGCCTGTGTACACTTGAAGCCAGTCGTCTCACCCCTGGCCGTCGGTATGGAAGCCCGAGCACTGAAAACACCTTCACTTGTGCTTTTTTTTTTTTAAGTTCACTTATGTTGTTGTTGTCGTCATTCATGTGTGTGTGTGAGAATACTGTCTAGAAAATAATTATTTAAATAAATTTAAGTGACAAACCAACAATTCATTCAGTCATTTTTTATTTAAAAGATAGATGGTGCCATTGAATCGGTAAAAATGTCTGCAGATCAAGTTCATTGTTTGCTGCTTTGTTGTATATCCACAATGACTTACAGGCATTTACATTTACATTTAGGGCATTTGGCAGACGCTTTTATCCAAAGCGACTTACAAAGAGTACATTTGGCGTACAAAGGCATACTTTTAAATTCATTTCTGTCTTCAAAATGACGAAAATGTCAAAGAATAGAAAAATTAGAACATTAGCAAAATGTCTTTGGTTTTGAAATATAATTTTAAAGTAATCTGCAACAAATCGACCTGTGAATTGGGAATGCAAAATTAACTGAGCTTTAAAACCAAAGCATATGATTCATTACATTTACTGTATGATGGTTCTGAAAGTTCTTAAAGTTCTCTTCTGTCCCTTGACATTTGATCAGTCTACGGTAGCGGCATGTACTGTACTTCAGGCGGAGACGTGACCATATGAAAATGTAAAAAACAGGTCTCATGACGAGTGGGGTCATCACTTTAAATCCCAAGGCCCTCTGGTGTCTTCTGAGAGAGAGCAAAGTGAATGGATTACTCCCTTCTCCTCCCACATGAACTACGGCACCAGCAGTTTAACACATGAACCTCTGAGCTACCCACGGAGAACCCTCCATCCACCCCAATCCGTCCTCCTGTCTATCTCTCTCACTGAGCGTTGCGGTGTCCCTAACGGCAAGAAAGCTGCCGTTGCCATTTCCAGTGTCTCCCAGTATGGTGGACGTGTCTCTAATTGTACTGTGTTGCGCTGCAGCTCTGCCAACCAACCAACCAACCGCCTCTATCTCCCGTCTCTCGTCCGCATTCTTTTTTATCTCCTTTACAGTAAATCACCGCCACAGGCCCTTCATTATGATGTCACGATAAGCGGCCTTAACAAATCGGGCGGTGAGGCGGAGAGAAAACAAAGCCAAGAGGAGGAAGTCCAAATATCCCCCCCCTGGTTTGCGAGGACGTCCCCAAACCACGAGGTAGTCCTCCAGCAACCCTGCGCCTTCCCAGTGGTGAGGCTGGCGCTGTGGCTTAGATGGTGGAAACAGAGGGCCGTGAGTGAGAGTGGGGTTTTTGAGACGGAGAATAACTTTTTTGGTGTCTTTTTTTTTTTGGTTTTCTTTGTAGGGTTGCATGTTTGCAGATGTGGTTCGTGTGAAAAATGAGGGCGGATCGAAGGGAAAGTTGTGTACATTTATTGGTGTATCATTTTACTTTTCGTATTCTTTATTTAGTTACTATTAAAATTATGACTTGTGGAATACCTCTTTACTTCACCGCCTCTTAACTATAAACCTGTTCAGGTGTTTTAGATAAGTCTTGGATAACATTCCTAAGCTTTGTGGAAATACAGATAGTCACGGCATAGCAACAGATAGTACACAGGCAGTGTAGATGGTATCAGAAAGGCATCAGAAACGGCAACAAGATGAGTACACAGGCAGTGCAGAGTAGTAATAAGAAAGGCAAACATGATTAGTATCGAAACAGACTGCATTTAACAGGAACAGCTACAGATAGTACTGACAGTAAACTATCTGTAAAAGCTACATAAAGTAACGGAAAAGCTACAGGAAGTAATAGATTGTCGCAAAAAGAACAACCGCAGTGGCTAAGTAAGCACCAAAATACAGCATGCTTAACAGAAAAGCTGCAGCAGATTTCCAGGGGAGCTGGAAGGTGGACTGTGTCACGATACTCATTTGTCTTCTGCTTCATTTGACTTCTCGCAGGCTATTCCTGGTCTTCCACAGATTCGGGGGGTCGTTGTAGCAACAACCCAAATAAAAGCAAACCAGTGCCATATGTCTCCAACTTGGCCTCACTCCCGGTGTGATTTTTATCTACTGATTTGGACAAACGCGAGGCTTTTTGTGAATATGAAGTTTTCCTTCCTTCGAAAATCAGATAATGCCTGCTTTTCTTACCCCATTACATGCCGCATAGACGGATTCACTTACACATGATTGACAAGCCAAATTAAAAGCAGATGATAACATCTTATAAAAGTAACCAGGCAACTTTAACGCATCTAGGTTAAAAAAAAAAAACGAAAGTGGAACTTTTCTTCACTTTTTCTCATGGTAAACCTCAAATAAGACACTATTACCCATTGGGGTGTTACGCTTGACTTTCAATTGACTGTGATCATTCATTGAACAGACAATACAGAGCTTTTAAACATCATTCAATTAACTACTACTAGCTTTTTTTCCCCCCCAGACAGCCAGACTTTACCTCCCTTTTGAAAAGGCTCAGACTCTCGAAAAAAGGGCAATTGGGAGTTTTGGACGCAATTGCCAAATCGCAGACAATTATGTGACCTGGCAAAGCAATAAAGTGGAGAAGCATATAGCCTCCTGCCTATGCAAACACATAAAAGCTCCGGTGTGTCAATCACACATGATTGACAGCTGGTTGCCGTGGGTCACTGGGAAAAGGATGTGGGTATTGTGGAATCTGATAATGAAGAGACTTCCCACTGGCCGTACAGTGCGGGCGAGCGACCACACAGGTCTCTGTGAGTGAGAGGACGTGGACATGTATGGGGAAGTGTAGCCCTGCTTTACTGGGGCCCAATTATGTACTCAACCTTTGAACAAACAACCCTCTCCAGCAGCCTCCCATAATGAGCACAGCTGTTCTGTGTGTGAGTAGCTGTTATGTGTGTGTGTGTCTGTGTGTGTGTGTGTGTGTGTGTGTGTGTGTGTCTTCCCTCTACAAAGGTGTGATAAAGCCCCACCGATAGAGACGGACAAACATGCTCCCTGTTATCCCTGGAAACGAGCCCACGCTAGGCCGTGCTTCAGCGCGATTATTACACGGTCCGGAGGAGCTGTCCTTGTGGGGACCGGGGCGGTTTGTTTTGAATGTGGGGGCCCATTAAAGCCTGGGATTTGCTTGCTCTGTGCCTGCTGGGTTCACTGGATCTTCAGAAGGTGGTGGTGGTGGGGGGTGGGGGGGACACTTAAGGTTACCCACCGCTGAAGCCGCAGAGCCCAGAGACCTCTTCATGCCTGGGGGTTGTTGTGACGAGATAGAGGGGAAAAGAGAAAATAAGACATGGATTTAATCCGGTTAACCAGTGGATCAGCCCTGAGACCACAGCCACGGTTTCCAAAGGTCTCGGCAGGAGGATCCCAGTGTTTTGTGGAGGGGGGGTGGAGGTCTGGGGCTTAGACTAGAGACAAATATCAGAGTAGCTTGCTGTGAGACGTGAGTCTCTTGGTGGTCTGCGTTGGAGCCATGGTCTGGTGGCGTACCGTGGTTATGGTTCTGCTCGTATAAGGTCAGCTAAACCTCTGGTTGGAAGACAAACAAACACCCAAATGTATCCAAAGGGGCGGCTAGCCATTGGAAATGCGAAAAAAGACCAATAATGGTTTGGACAATTCCACACAACTATCTCGTCGCCCGATCTGAACAGTTGGCACTAATTTCTGCTTGATCGTCTAAGTCATTACAACTAAGAGCCACAAAATGGCTGCATTTAGGGGTGAAATGAGAAAGTCACGCAATTAAACCAGCTTTTTCCCCCACTGGTGTTTGGCGGCTCGTAAGAGAATGCTTGGAACTGGCAAACGCAACTCAACTCTTATAACCCTTTCAGTCGTCGCACCTCGACTCTTCACATAATTACTAGCTTTTTAAACAACCCTTTTAGACCAAGAAAAGGTGTGCTGTGTGTGTCGTGGTGTGCTGTGTCGTGTGTGTTATTTCCAGTAATATATTCAAGGCATTACAGGGTCTTTCTCATCAATCAATCTCAAACTCCCAAGTCCACCAGCACATCCACCTAAGTATTGATTGGGTCCGACCACACCACTGTGTGTGTGTGTGTGTGTGTGTGTCTGTGTGTGTGTCTGTGTGCATGCTAAAGGCTAAAGGCCATGCAACTAGGCTAAAGGCCTTGCTAGGCTAAAGGCCTTGCAAAACAATGGCTTCAGCCTGTTTCCCATTTCCTGCTCAATCAGAGGAACCCCACAATTCCACCGTTCCCTCTCCTTCACCCCTAACCTTCAGTAATTACATCTCTAGATCACTGCCACATGCCTGTGTGTGTGTGTGTGTGTGTGTGTACACGTATGTGCCTGTTTTATGTTTCGGTGTGTTCCTCTGTATTTACGCCTGTCTGGCGACGTCAAGGAGATGTTCTGTTAATTATGAGGAGGTTGACCCCTTAATTGCCCATCACGGTACCAGATTGCCAAACCCGTCCCACATGTCAGGTCTAACCAATCAGCTTCGTTGCTGCCACGGCTCATCGCTGCCCCCACCGTGCACCTAACTACCTGGACAACAGCAAGACACACACACACACACACACATGCGCAATACATAAACGCAATACACACACACACACACACACACACACACACACACACACACACATGAGCAACATATCACAGATATGACCTAATGCCTGGTCGTGTTTTTGCAGTCGTTTAAATTCAATTTGTAGCGCCGATCGAGTCTGCCTTGGCAATTACTGCTCTCACTTTTAACCCACCCGTCCAACGTTCTTGGCTGAAACAATATATACTGTATATTTCAAACTTTGTGCGTATTTGGATTTCTGCGAGAGGAGAGGCATGGAATATTCATTATCAGAGTGAGCTCATTGTGGTTGGGTGATGATGACGGGGGAGCGGGGAGCGACCTCTGGGAGAACCTCCATTCTACTCTCTGCAGAAACCCAAAGAACGAGAATGAGATATTGGCCGGTGTGGGCGTAGCGGAACGAGACTGAGGCAGAAGTGTCCGTGTGTGTGCATGTGTGTGCTTACCACTGCATATGTGCATGTGTGTTTCCACATCGGTCTTTACTCTGTAGAGGGTTTCCTGAGGTACTGGTGTACGTGCGTGCATGCAGGCACGAGGCATTCGAGCATTTGCATCTCTGTCTTAAAATGTTACCGTGGTTACCTGATAAAGACAGACCAGAACGCTGTAGTGCACGGGGGCCAAGGCTCCCTCAGTTCACTCATCATTCTTCTCAGGAAACACGGTGATCCAAACCGTAAGCCCCTCCACCCACTCAGCCTCCCCTCCCCAGCGGACCCATGGGGCCCTCCGGGGCTCCGGACTAGACTCATTATAAGCCAAGGGCGCCAAAAGGCAGAAATACATATCTTTGAGACATGTCTTTATTTAAAGCCTCCACACAACAAGACAATCGAAGCGATTCAAGAAAATGTCGTTTGGTTTTTATTTAGCTTTTCTAAATGTAACCAACGGCGACCGCATTGGGGACTTTATGCCTTTTGGCTTGTTGAGTGTTGTGGTAAACAAGGCAACAACAAAACCACACGGCAAGAACAGAATACGGCAAAAATTAAACAGGGAAACAATGCACACGTAACTTAAGAACGTGTGATCCCTGTGTGATT
>PIJE02001222.1:12500-17500 GCA_002895965.2 Coryphaenoides rupestris | reverse complement strand
TGTACTGTGGATCTGCGATGCCTTGCTCGAGTCTGTAGGGAAAAGCGGACGATGATCCCACCGGGATTAAGCCTTTCTGTTCCGCAGGTGGAGTCTGTGGGAATGACGAAATGCACAAGCAAAACGTGTTTCCTCTGAGCGAAGACTATTTAATGTTTTGGGAGGAGCAGAGCAAACCTTCACCGAGCTTTCAAACCCGTTCACCAAACTGTTCACCACACTGCCACTGTTTGGCCGTGTCAGAATAATAAGACGGCCTATTGCGTAACATCAGACCACATCATCGGTGTATGAAGACATTAACACAAAAACAAAAACCCCCCAAAAGAAAACCGAAAACATTCAAAGTCCGCCAGCCGGAAATACTGACGTAATTAGACGTGGTAGACGATTGTCTCCCACGACGTCATGTGAGGGAGGTTCTTATCTGCGGTCTCCACTAAACGCCACTTCCTGACACGTCTCCCAAATAGAAGCTGTTTCACACATCAGGCCCAATGCTTCCTAAAATACACAGAGTGGGACCCTGTAGCTGACGCCCCCGACCCCCCGCCCCCCCGGCCCAGCCTCTCCCAGTGCACTTCTACCGCAAAACATCCATTATATTTACACCACAAACACACACATACACACACACACACACACACACGCACACACGTGCATGTTAGCAGTCATTGAATGTTTTTGATAATGCCCATTGCACTCTTGTATTGCAACAACAAGGCGTGTGTGTGTGTGTGTGTGTGTGTGTGTGTGTGTGTCTACAGGAAGGGACTGCAGACACGGCAGATTGTGTGTGTGTGTGTGTGTGTGTGTGTGTGTGTGTGTGTGTGTGATCCAACGATGGTCTCTGTGCTCTCTGCTGGGCTCTAACCTCTGCCAGATGTGGGCCTGTCCCCCGCCCCCCCCCCCCGGGCCCTGGTGGAAACAATCAAACCAAAGTATCAAAGGGGGGCTAGCATTGAATGGAAAAAGCATAATGGTTTGCAATTCCAAAACTATCTGTCGCCCGTGAACAGTTTGCACTAATTTCTGCTTGATCGTCAAGTCATTACAACTAAGAGCCACAAAATGGCTGCATTTAGGGGTGAAATGAGAAAGTCACGCAATTAAACCAGCTTTTTCCCCCACTGGTGTTTGGCGGCTCGTAGAGAGATGTGGACATGGAAACGCAACTCAACTCTTACCCTTCAGTCGTGACTCATTCTTCACATAATTACAGCTTTTACAACCCTTTTGGACCAAGAAAGTGTGTGTGTCTGTGTGTGTGTATTACAGTATATATTCAGCATACAGGGTTTTCTCATAATCTCAAACTCCAAGTTCACCACACATCCACCAGTATTGATTGTCCACCACACCACTGTGTGTGTGTGTGTGTGTGTGTGTCTGTGTGTGTGTCTGTGTGCATGCTAAAGGCTAAAGGCCATGCAACTAGGCTAAAGGCCTTGCTAGGCTAAAGGCCTTGCAAAACAATGGCTTCAGCCTGTTTCCCATTTCCTGCTCAATCAGAGGAACCCCACAATTCCACCGTTCCCTCTCCTTCACCCCTAACCTTCAGTAATTACATCTCTAGATCACTGCCACATGCCTGTGTGTGTGTGTGTGTGTGTGTACGTGTACGTATGTGCCTGTTTTATGTTTCGGTGTGTTCCTCTGTATTTACGCCTGTCTGGCGACGTCAAGGAGATGTTCTGTTAATTATGAGGAGGTTGACCCCTTAATTGCCCATCACGGTACCAGATTGCCAAACCCGTCCCACATGTCAGGTCTAACCAATCAGCTTCGTTGCTGCCACGGCTCATCGCTGCCCCCACCGTGCACCTAACTACACACACACACAAGACCACACACACACACACACACAATACATGAACGCAATATACACACACACACACACACACACACACACACACACACACACACACACACACACATGAGCAACATATCACAGATATGACCTAATGCCTGGTCGTGTTTTTGCAGTCGTTTAAATTCAATTTGTAGCGCCGATCGAGTCTGCCTTGGCAATTACTGCTCTCACTTTTAACCCACCCGTCCAACGTTCTTGGCTGAAACAATATATACTGTATATTTCAAACTTTGTGCGTATTTGGATTTCTGCGAGAGGAGAGGCATGGAATATTCATTATCAGAGTGAGCTCATTGTGGTTGGGTGATGATGACGGGGGAGCGGGGAGCGACCTCTGGGAGAACCTCCATTCTACTCTCTGCAGAAACCCAAAGAACGAGAATGAGATATTGGCCGGTGTGGGCGTAGCGGAACGAGACTGAGGCAGAAGTGTCCGTGTATGTGCATGTGTGTTTCCACATCGGTCTTTACTCTACAGAGGGTTTCCTGAGGTACTGGTGTACGGTGCGTGCATGCAGGCACGAGGCATTCGAGCATTTGCATCTCTGTCTTAAAATGTTACCGTGGTTACCTGATAAAGACGGACCAGAACGCTGTAGTGCACGGGGGCCAAGGCTCCCTCAGTTCACTCATCATTCTTCTCAGGAAACACAGTGATCCAAACCGTAAGCCCCTCCACCCACTCAGCCTCTCCTCCCCAGCGGACCCATGGGGCCCTCCGGGGCTCCGGACTAGACTCATTATAAGCCAAGGGCGCCAAAAGGCAGAAATACATATCTTTGAGACATGTCTTTATTTAAAGCCTCCACACAACAAGACAATCGAAGCGATTCAAGAAAATGTCATTTGGTTTTTATTTAGCTTTTCTAAATGTAACCAACGGCGACCGCATTGGGGACTTTATGCCTTTTGGCTTGTTTGAGTGTTGTGGTAAACAAGGCAACAACAAAACCACACGGCAAGAACAGAATACGGCAAAAATTAAACAGGGAAACAATGCACACGTAACTTAAGAACGTGTGATCCCTGTGTGATTTCAACACGATCAAAACAAGTCTTGCAAGTCAGATCCCACAAACGGCAAATTGGAACCTTATTTACGCTTGTCTAAACGAACGTACTTACTCTGTCGGGACTTTTTTTTTTATTGAGTTTTTCTTCCACATTACTGAATTCCAATTAGTTTCAGAGTCCCGTTTCACAAATGTTCAGAGTTGACGAGCCAAGAGGGGGCCAAAGGAGAAAGGTAATTGCGAGCTGTCCGTCATGGGTGGGGTATGTTTGATTTATCCTCCCTGTAGCCAGCCAGAAGAGTTGCGTTGGGTCAGGAGCGGGGGCCCGGCCCTCGCCTCTCCACAGGCTCAGCTATGTGGATCACAATCCCCCCGGGCTGCAGGTGCGAGTGTGAGATTCCGTTTGGGTCCAGAACTGGACTTAAAAGAGACTCACGTGACCTAATGGGGCTAATATTTTATTACATAAATAAAATCAGTCAGCCGAATACAATCCGAAAATGTGTTTGCGACTTACCTTGTGTCAGCCAAGACATTTCAGCCGCGGAAAGTAAAATTCGCTTTGATTTAATGACCTTTAGCTAGTTTAGGAGGCTTATGGGATGGATTTGCCGGTTAAACACTTAACAGTAGATGTGTGTGGGGATCTGTGGTTCGTCTTCCTGCCGGGAACACGGTCACGTCACAACCGACGCTAAAACCAGTGCTGACTCCAGCGCCTCCCCCCCCCCCAGACGGCATGCCTTTGTTACGTGCCGTAAAACTGCACATTTATTTTCACTTTACATTTCAGATTCTAATGCGCGTTTCCAAGAGCAGTTGTGCCTATTCTTAGTCGCAGAGTTGTGTTGTGTGTTTGTGTTACAGTGGTAATAAAAACGGTAATGAATGGACTCTCACTGATGTAACCTGCCACTCGAGCCGGAAGGCGTATATCAATAATCATTCATGGTCTTTCATTATAACCGTACACAATGAGACAATACTTATAATTGCTTAGAATAGAAGTGATGGCTCTTTGTTTTATTCAGGGAAGGTGTTAAAGATGCGGTTAATTATAAATATAAAGGTTGACAACGGCCTCCCCTTTTTATTTTTTTTGCTTTTACTTTTACTTTTTTTGGTTCTCGGTTCTTGGAAGCTTGAACTCTGTCATTTCGAGCCTGGGCACACATAAATACGTTCCCCCCGCTGACAAGCCTGAAGATTTAACCTGTCGGCAGACTTTATGGAGTCGTCCATCTTTCCCCTGTAGCTCCGAGACCTGGCCGTTTTCCTCTACCTCCCCTCTCCTCCCTCCCTCCTCTCCTCTCTCCTCTTCTCTCTTTCCTCTCTCTCTCTCTCTCTCTCTCCTCTCCTCTCTTCTCACTCTCTCTTCTCTCTCTCTTCCTCTCTCTCTCTGTCTCTCTCTCTGTCTCTCTCTCTCTCTCTCTCTCTCTCTCTCTCTCTCTCTCCTCTCTCTCTCTCTCTCTCTCTCTCTCTCTCTCTCTCTCTCTGTCTCTCTCTTTCTCTCTCTCTCTCTCTGTCTCTCTCTTTCTCTCTCTCTCTTCTCTCTCTATTCGCTCCATATCTCATGTCTCATTTTTTATGTTGACATTTCTTTCCACTGTAATCCTTTTCAGATGGCCCTGGAAGGCATTTATACGCCAATACCTTCCCTCACGAGGAGGCCACATACGAATACATGCTCTCGCTCTCTCTCTCCCACTCTCTCCCATTACACACACACACATGTATAAAAACTAACATACACACACAAATATAAACACACACACACGCACACACGCACACACACACACGAACTAGTGGTGTTCCATATCAGGTGGTAATGAGAGGATTGGTGATAGACTCTGGTGGGAAGACTGGTCTTACAAGCTGATTACAGACCTGAGTGTGTGTTCCTGCAGGCCTGTGTTTCCGGACCGCAGACCCAGCCTGCACGCACGTTCACAGCGGCCCTGCCGTGGGTCTCCACAGCTTAAACTTGTGTTCAAGTTCGGGTTCAGGTTCAATCCAACAGTCACAGTGAAAGCCGCACGCGAGCGCAAGGTTAATATTCATTTTGACAACTTAGAGAATGTTTCTTTAATGTGGATAATAAAATCAGCTCCTAT
>PIJE02001222.1:0-2500 GCA_002895965.2 Coryphaenoides rupestris | reverse complement strand
TCTCTCTCTCTCTCTGTCTCTCTCTCTGTCTCTCTCTCTCTCTCTCTCTCTCTGTCTCTCTCTCTGTCTCTCTGTCTCTCTCTCTGTCTCTCTCTCTATTCGCTCCATATCTCATGTCTCATTTTTTATGTTGACATTTCTTTCCACTGTAATCCTTTTCAGATGGCCCTGGAAGGCATTTATACGCCAATACCTTCCCTCACGAGGAGGCCACATACGAATACATGCTCTCGCTCTCTCTCTCCCACTCTCTCCCATTACACACACACACATGTATAAAAACTAACATACACACACAAATATAAACACACACACACGCACACACGCACACACACACACGAACTAGTGGTGTTCCATATCAGGTGGTAATGAGAGGATTGGTGATAGACTCTGGTGGGAAGACTGGTCTTACAAGCTGATTACAGACCTGAGTGTGTGTTCCTGCAGGCCTGTGTTTCCGGACCGCAGACCCAGCCTGCACGCACGTTCACAGCGGCCCTGCCGTGGGTCTCCACAGCTTAAACTTGTGTTCAAGTTCGGGTTCAGGTTCAATCCAACAGTCACAGTGAAAGCCGCACGCGAGCGCAAGGTTAATATTCATTTTGACAACTTAGAGAATGTTTCTTTAATGTGGATAATAAAATCAGCTCCTATTATATTATATTAAGTCAAATGTACATGTTACTATGTAAAGCACTATATTCTGTGTGTGTGTGTGTGTGTGTGTGTGTTTGTGTGTGCGTGTGTGAGATTATCTAGTCTGGGTTGCTAATATGCCATTGCTAAATGAACAGCTACGAATCTTGGTTTACATCCCGTGTGTTAGCGGACGATCCCGAAAACAACAACAACGACAACCACAAAGTAATGACCTTTAATGTCTGGTAATGGCCGTCTGGAGCTGGTTGAGACGGAGGTCGCGTTGACTGGTGTGAAAAAAGCACGGGGTCGTCTCTTTCTCTCTGGTTTCATCATGTTAGACGCTCTTGTTAAAGTGGTCTCCGTAATGCGATTTCTCCTCGCTTCGTTACTCCCCCTTTGTCTGTCTCCCCCCCCCTCCCCTCCTCCCCTCTCTCTCTTCACTTGGTCTTTTTCTTGTGGCTGTCACAATGTCGGCTTTGCTGAAGCACAACTCTTCCAATTATAGAAACAGCTGTAAATGACACAACTGTACTGCTGCTCTGTTATTACGGACACTCACCACCAGCCTACCAGAGGGCTATGGGGAGCTTCAGCTTCCAGTTTGGTCGCCTGCAGTCCCAGTGTGTGTGTGTGTGTGTGTGTGTGTGTGTGTGTGGGCGGGCGTCCGCCTGTCCTGCAGTGTACACCACTTACTTACGGTAACGTCCCCTAACTAACTGATGCGATGCGCTGGGGGCGGCGGGTGCGTTGGCGTGGCAACAGGAGGCAGGCGGGACGTTCCACTGTCCGCTTTGAAACACGCGTTAGCCGGAGACTATCAATAGTCCATTGAGGTGTGCATAGGACTCCATCATGATGGCATTTCACACTTTCTCACGCACACACACGCACACACAGACTCTGTGTGTGTGTGTGTGTGTGTGTGTGTGTGTGTGTGTGTGTGTAGATGGATACAAACTGTTGCCTGGGTTTCCCCACGTCTCCTGTGGGGATAGCATGCTCATTTTAGATGCTACACTGCCCATAGAGACAAGGTTTATATAAAGTAGATAGTTATAGCTGCTGTGTATGTACATTGTATGTTTTTGTTTTTATTTTTACTTTTATTTATTTTATATATTATGTAATTTCATTTTCATGATTATTTTTCTACTTTAAGCAGAGCAATTGCGACTGAAAACGTTTTTTCCGGCAAAAAGAGAAAACGAAGGAGAGAAATTAAATGTGAAACTTCAGACGCTGCTCCTCTGCCCTGATGGTGTGTCAGCGTCGAGCTCATATCTGCTGGTTGGTATCGCCACGGGATTGTGAGTCACAGACAGTGTTCATTTTGGCAGCTATTTTAGATTTAGTGTTAGTCATTAGACAAAAATGCTAGAAAATGTTAGTCATTCTTATCCTTCATAGTTTTAGTCTAGGTTTAGTCTAAACGACAACTCAACCGTCATAACAAAAATGTTAACGAACATTTTAGTCCCGTCTCTTCTCGTCGACGAAAATACAGAATTCACAGTTTTAGTCAACAAAATGAACACTGGACAGATAAACACTGGACAGATAGTGGGGCCGACACCACTCGGCAGGCTAAGAGGTCGGTGGTGTGATCCGGTGTGTGTGTGTTGTGTGGTGTGTGTTGCGCTGTCCTGCTTGGCTCTCCTGGCGGCATGGAGGGTGTCCTGCCAGCAGCCTGTAAGACAACCCGAGTGAGAACAGCCCCCCCACTCTCTCACTGGCCTGGCCACGCTATTGGCTGCTGCTGCTGCTGCACAGGAGACCCCCCGGACCACCCGCGTGTCTAGCTCTGCTACACTCACACAAGCACACACACACACACACACACACACACACACACACACAC
>PIJE02001221.1:135000-150847 GCA_002895965.2 Coryphaenoides rupestris | reverse complement strand
CCTGGGAGCAGGCCAGTCTCGAAGTGTGGTCACATCTATCTGTTGTGTGTGTGTGTGTGTGTGTGTGTGTGTATGTGTGTGTGTGTGTGTGTGTGTGTGTGTGTGTGTGTGTGTGTGTGTGTGTGTGTGCGTGTGTGTGTGTGTGTGTGGAGGAGTCAGCGGGGAGGGGAGAGCTGGCTCCGCCGGAGACCTCGCTCCTCTGGCCGGCAGGGAGACCGAGCAGACGCCGCTGAGGAGACGCAGACACACGCAGCCTCCACGCCTCTGCTTAGTTTATATTATTATACAATTTCTCTGTTGAAACATTTGATCTGAGCGATGATTCAGGATACGACCCATGATGGAGGATTTGAACATTTTGTTCTGAATTGCAGAACATATTGTGGCTACTTCACCATTAGTACTAAATCCCTTATAAACACATTGTAGAAAATACATTTTATGATATTGCCAAAATATGGCCTATTTGACAAATGTACAAAAATTGGAAACACGTGCTAATGTGTTAATGTATTTTTATTTATTTATTTATTGTATTAATTTATAAATGTTATTTATAATATTTAAAAAATTATACTTCACCTATACTTTTATACTTCTCATAGGACTTAGATTTACTGTAAATTTGTCAATCTTGTATTTTATTTGTATTATTCTACAGTTTATTTCTCTATTGTTTTATTCTATTGCTATGCAACCTGGCACAAGAATTTCATTCGGGATTAATAAAGTTCTATGTCATCTTATCTCATTTTATCTCATTTTATAAAAATAAATCTATATTTTTATTCACATTAAATTGCATTAAATTGCATCAATGGCACGAGAATTCCAGCTTTAAATAACTATATAGTTCGTCCAAAACCATTGGTGTGTCTTGCATGTCCTACAAACACATGAGCCTCGTTGCAGTTCTATAGAACTACGACTGGAGAAGGTAGACCTATAGAACTGGTGACAAAGGAGAGACGGAGCAGAGGTTGCTTGGAAGAAAAAGGAAAAACCATTGGAAGTGGTGGTGGTGGTATGGTGGTGGTGGTGATGGTGGTGGTATGATGGTGATGATGGTGGTGATGGTGGTGGTATGGTGATGGTGGTGGTGGTGGTGGTGGTGTGTGTGTGTGTGTGGGGGGGGATCATTTATTAGCAGGAGAATACGGGCTGTCAACGAATGAAAGGCGAAGGGTTCCGTTCAACACGTTACAGCCTAACGTCCTCAACATAAATGACCCGTTATGTATGCATTCATGTTAAATACGCTTACATTCTGTGTGTGTGTGTGTGTGTGTGTGTGTGTGTGTGTGTGTGTGTGTGCGTGTGTGTTTGATGGGCTGTCATTCATATTAAATGTAGGTCTATGTTAGGATGGTTAAGATCAGATAAGATAAGATAGAACTTTCTTGATCCCGAAGGAAATTCTTGTGCCAGGTTCCATAGCAATAGAATAAAACAATAGAGAAATAAACAGTAGAATAATAAAAAATAAAATAACATACTTACAAACTTACAGTGAGTCTAAGTCCTATAGAGGAGAAGTATAAAAATATAGGTAAGATAAGATATTCAGTCAGCAAAAACAATTTGGCAATAATTGAAGTGTAATGCATTGTGTATTGCATTGCACACGCACACAAACGAATAAACACCGTGTGCGTTCATTCATTCATTCACGTACGCGAGCAACACGTTGGGGTCTGCTCAGCTGTCCTGCAGGGCCCACCACTCTGGGACGTGTTGTGCAATGCGATCATCACACACACACACACACACACACACACACACACACACACACACACACACACACACACACACACACACACACACGAGGTTATTACAACTCTTATTTATTGCTGTGCTCATTCTCATTCACATCATTGGAATTAACGACCAAACATATGCTTAATTACTGGAGACACGTGGTAAACTGCGTGAGTCCATATATTATATTCTATTATATTACTGTATATTATATTATATTATATTATTGATTTGTGTTCCAGGAGATTTGGAACAGCTGCATGAATATGATAAATCAACGTTGAGCTGTGTTTTTAAAAGGAGAAATAAAATGAAGTGAGTAAAATGCAATTACATTTTATGTGTGTGTGTGTGTGTGTCTATACGTATGTGTAATATAATTAATATTAGGCTATTTTTTAGGGAAACCTAAGAAAATCTTGCTCGATTTATATAGGTTAATCATAGCAAGATTTATAACAATATGACATTTTGTAAGATTTTATCAAACAGTATAATATTAATAATAATAATAATAATAATAATAATAATAATAATAATTATTATTATTATTATTATTATTGTACCACTGACGTTATGTAGGATTTAGTGGGTTTTCTCCTCAATAATAATGAACAGTTGAAGGGGAAAAACATCTCTCGTCTCTGTTATTTTGTAGGAATAAATAGCATTTATATTGAAACAGGAAATATATAGAAATTATTCAAATAAAACCTCTAATTGTTAACTCTAAAACTATAGCATGGGACTGTTAATTTAAATATAGGCCTACAAGTAAAATGTTACAATATATATTTCTATGTATATATTTATATTTACATCAATTAATGTATATATTATATTAAAACATTGCATCTAGATCTAGATATACTGACACTTACTTTTGTATTTACTTTTATTATTTTTACAAAAGTTAATGATATTTAAGATGAAATGAATGAAAGGCGTTTATAGCCACAGTGGGAGGGGGGGGAGCAGGGGGCCCAGTCTGACGCTACACTTATCTGCCCGACATTGTCTCATCATCCAGAGCTTAACCCTTCAGCTGGCCTGGAGAGAGAGACAGGGAGAGAGAGAGAGAGAGAGAGGTGGAGAGAGAAAGAGAGGTGGAGAGAGAAAGAGAGAGAGAGGTGGAGAGAGAGAGAATGTTTCCTGCATCCTAACACCAGGGATTAGTCGTGTTTTGACTTTGTAATCAGGCACCTGGTCGGCCAACACACAGGGGTCCTCCATCAGCTGGTATGTCCCCGCCCCCCCCCCCCCCCCCCAACTCCCCCTCCCTCCCCCCCGGGCTTTCCGGGAGGTGATCGATGATGGACACCACAGCTCTGCTCATGGGTGGATAAGCCCTGTGTGTGTGTGTGTGTGTGTGTGTGTGTGTGTGTGTGTGTGTGTGTGTGTGTGTGTGTGTGTTGATGGCGAGGCCTCATAAAAGAGATGGTCTCTGCTGGGGGGAGGAGAGCATGGGGGAGTCAGTGTTTGATTGACAGGTCTGATAGTGGGTGGGGGGTGGAGGGTGTGGGTGTTAGGGGGGCATGGATAGAGGGGTTCGTTTTTTCGTTGAGTAGGAGCTTGAGTGAGGAGGAGGAGGAGGAGGAGGGGAGAAAGGAGGTGGTGCATTTGAATGCAGGTTGGATTGTTTGTGTGTGTGTGTGTGTGTGTGGGGGGGGGGGGGATGCAGGAGTAAAGTGAGCTTTTAATTACCAGGGTAGAAGCAGATGTAGTAGAATGGTGCCCCCCTCTCAAGCACGCATACACACACACACACACACACACACACACACACACACACACACACAGTTCCCTGGCAGCTGGAAATAATCGTGTGTGTGTGTTGTGTGTGTGTGTCGGGACCCTGTGGCATGGAGTTTTAAGCTACATTAAGTTTATTTTTCTTTAATGCAACCGTTAGCCGTTTGTAATAGTGAATGACTATCTCTGTATGCCTTGAACCATTTCTGAGGTTAACACAGAATATTCATTGTCACACGTACAGCGGTAAAACCCACTCAGGATTCTTCTAAGCGTGAACGCTTCAGTGGTTATTGTCAAGTCCTGCTTTTATTAAAATTGCGCATAGAAATTTAGCCAATAGTAGAGACACTTCCGTGCTTTTCTGAGCACAACACATGGATTTTCTGTTCAACACATTTTAAAATCTCAGAATCCAAAGACGAACATTAGAAATACCATATTGATGAATTGATACATAATAAATAATTTCGTATTTATTAAAACAAATGTATTTTTAAAATTGTATGCTGTATTAGAGCAATATTTCTTTATGTGTGTGTGCCAGATGATGAAAAGATTCACATACACATTTTTAGATCCTTAACAAGAGCATTTCTTTTATTTTGGTGTTTTCAAATACATTAGCAGCCCCCACAAAATTATTTTGTAAAATAAAAAAAAAAACCCCGAAATGGATCCAACCAAACATGTGCTCCGATGACCACGCGATGCCCCCGAGTATAAAACAAATTCTCATCAAGAAAATGGTGCAAAACTTAAAAAAGACACACAATGTCCCTGCACATATAAAAATAAATTAATACTTTATGTGTCCAGTCACCATTAATTTATCTGTCTGGTCCTAAGGTTCACACGCACAAACTGAGGCTTCATCGGCTGTCCTTCACGGCAGCCAATCACATTCACTTCTATATGTACACCGACGGCCAATGAGAAAGCTCTATGTACACTTAACGAGGTAAAACTGTGCCACTCAACTCCCCATCACCCCACCCCACCCCAGCCCACCCCACCCCGCCCCGCCCCGCCCAACATAACAAATAGCTATCTACAGCCGCAGCTCCCGACAGACAAACTCTCAAGTAGTTTCTGGCTTTCCAACGTTACATTTAGGTTTGGAGATCAAAGTTTTACAGCGAAGTTCGACTGTGAGGTGTGTGAGAACAGACAGAGGACAAACGGAAAACACTCAGTAACACAGTAGTCGTATAAAATGTAAAATTGCAACACCAGCGGGGTTTTAAAATAGACCATTTTACACCCATTACACAAACTCCAAATAAATAGAAAAGCACATTACAAAGTTGGACATTAGAATGCAGTAGAAAAAATGTTTCCTGGTTTCATTAAAGGAACCGCACATTTAATTTGATACGCCCAAGTGTTCTGTGTTCTGTTGCCGTAGCAACGCAGCTTAATTACCAGTAGCGTTCGGAGAACTGCTTGAGTGACGGGAGACACAGGTATGAGGAAAATAAATCCAGCCCCCACCCCCCCCCCCTTCTGCTTTCTTTGGCCTCAGGCACTTGGGTTTGGACCCTGATTGGCCAGTTCTGATTGCTGTGGATTCTGATTGGCCGCTCTCGGCAGCCCTTAGGTCCTGATAGGCTGGTCTCCTGCGTTAGAGGTAGGTGCAGCAGGGGGCTTAATCAGGGAGATGCATCGCAATGCCTTTCTCTGCAGAGCAGCTGCAGTGTGACTACCGACGGCTCCATTTTTCTGCATAAATTCCCGCAATGTTTCTGCCGCGTTGAACAAAGAATTTGCTGCCACAATGAGCCCGCACACCCACCCCCCCCCTCCTTCCCTTTCCCTTTCCCGCTGCCTTGAATGAGCTCCCCTGTATGTCTGGCCCAGGAAACAGGCCGTCAAAGCAAGGCTTCTGTGGTGTCCATATGAGGTCTTGTCTCCCCGTCGGTAATGGAACTACACGAAGGGACATAGACAAGGAGTGAGCGAGGTAACAGTGATAGCTAATGGGGGGTATTTCCAAAATCCCCCCACCCCACCCACGCTCATGTCTCTGAACGCATCATAGAACAGCGGTGCGGCGGGGAGGGGCGGGGGTGGGACAGATGTCGGACATCCGTCACCGTTTGAGTTCCGGAAGCTTCAAAAGTTTCTGCTCGCCTGTCTCCTCGAGTGTGCTGGCTTGTGCGGCTGAGTGCACTAAATAGCTAAACAACTAGTTAGACGAGACCCCTGAGAGATATAGAGAGATAAGAGTTTAATTAGTGAAGAGACGTGAAAAGACAACAACAAATAACTCAGAGACGGTGGACAGGGCAGGGCAGGATCACGAAGGGGAGAGAGAGAGAGAGAGAGAGAGAGAGAGAGAGAGAGAGAGAGAGACGGGAAACAAAACTAAACACAAACGGAACACGAGCGACGTCAGAGGAGCCGTGGTCTCCGCCGTCATGTCTTCTCCGTCTTGTCGGCGGTCAGCCGCGGTTTGGGGCCGCCGTCGGCGTGCGCGTGCTGCAGCGCCAGGAAGGGGTTGGAGGCGATGGCGCCCGCCGGGACCACCCCACCCCCCTGGGCGGCGGTGCCGGGCTGCAGCAGCAGCTGAGCGGCGGCAGAGGAGGACGTCGTGGAGGAGGAGGAGGAAGAGGAGGAGGCGGAGGAGGAGAGCGGCATCTGGGCTTGGAGATGCTGCAGGTCCTGCTGCTGCTGCATGAGCTGGTAGAGCAACACCTGCTGCTGCTCCTTTAGGGGGGAGAGGGGGGGAAGAGAGAGGGGAGGAGAGGAGAAAGGAGGGAGAGGAGAGGGAGAAAGAGGTGCAGGGTGAGGAGAGGTATGGAGAGGAGAGAAGGGAGGCAGTGGGGGTGGGGGGGGTGAGAGTAGTGAACAGTGAACAGAAGGGGAGGGGAGGAGTGACAAGAGAGGGGGAGGAGAGGAGCGGGAAGGGAAGGGAGAAGGGTGAGGAGAGAGAAGAAGATGGAAGCGTTGACGAGAGATTAGGTTGATGTCCGGGGGGGCAAAATAGCTTGTTTTGTGTTTGAACTATTTGAGTGTGATTGTGCGTGTATGTGTGTGTGCGCGTGCCTGTGTGTGCGTGCGTGCCTGTGTGTGTGTGTGTGTGTGTGTGTGTGCGTGTGTGTGTGTGCGTGTGTGTGTTCGTGTGTGTTTTACCGCTGTGGGCTGGGACGACAGGAGCTGCTGGAGCTGATGCTGCTGCAGCAGCAGTCTCTGCTGCTCCGACAACAGGCCGAGACGCGCCGCGCTGAGGAGGACCACAACAACACGTCACATGACCACACCGGACAACGCGACACCAGTGACGGCCGGTCACATGACCAGATATATGCCCAGGGAGATGAAGACGATCTAGGAGTTAAACATTGATGGATGTGTCCGTGTGATGGAACGTTGGGAGTCTGGGTGTAGGCTACCGGACTACAACAAGACACCAACACTGCTGATCTCACACAACCCACTTTTGGGGGCGGCAGTAGCTCAGGAGCTAAGACTGGTTGTCTGGCAACAGGAAGGTTGCTGGTTCGATCCACAGGCTCCGCCTAGCTAAGTGTGGAGGTGTCCCTGAGCAAGACACCACCTAACCCTAACTGCTCCTGATGCGTTGGTTGTTACCTTGCATGGTTGACACCGTCGTCAGTGTATGAATGGGTGAATGTCAGGCAATACTGTAAAGCCCTTTGGATAAAAGCGAGTTATAAATGCAATCCGTTTAACATTTACCATTTTTCCACGTAAAGAGACCAAAGCAGGTGGTGGGAATGGGGGAACTCGCATGCAAGTAGAATTCCGTGTTCTTCTTTAATCTAATCTTCAAATGCGCTGGAAAGGCAGGGGATATGGAGATGACGGACCGGCAAGAATTCACCTGTTCTTAGCGGTGGCTGAGCCGCTGAGATCACCGACACGCAAGCAGAGAGAGGGTAGAGAGAGAGAGAGAGAGAGAGAGAGAGAGAGAGAGAGAGAGAGGAGAGAGAGAGAGAGAGAGAGAGGAGAGACAAGAGAGAGAGAGAGAGAGAGAGAGAGAGAGAGAGAGAGAGAGAGAGAGAGAGGTGAGAGAGAGAGAGAGAGGAGAGAGGAGAGAGAGAAGAGAGAGAGAGGTGAGAGAGAGAGAGAGAGGAGAGAGGAGAGAGGAAAGAGAGAAGAGAGAGAGAGAAAAAGCGAAGTAGAAGACCTGAGTCAAGTGTCACTCAAACCGTCTGATATTTAACACCGAGAGAGAGACAGGGAAGGGGGAGGGGTTAAACAGCTGGGGGGGGTGGGGCAACCGCTCTGGGAGGATTGCAGGAATGCCATCAAGCATATGGCTGTCAATGACATTGGCGGTGTGAGCAGATTTACTTTTTTCATTTTTTTAATAAAGGAATAGTTGCAAGGGCCCATTAAAAAAAAGGGCATGACACAGCCAATCCTTAAAGGGGACGTATTATGCCACCAGGTGTGAGTGTGATTAGCCATTGCAAGCCGTTTCACAATTGCCATGTGACTACCGTCTCGTGACATCACAAGTGGGAATGTCCACCTAGATGCACTGATTACTAGATCAGTCTAGCAGCCTACCCAGTGGACTGTACAGTCAGGTAAACTGATCTAGTCAGCATACATCTCGGTGGACATTCCCACTTGTGATGTAACGAGACGGTAGTCACATGGCAATTGTGAAACGGCTTGCGATGGCTATAATAGGGGACAATAGGGGACCGTTAAATCAAAAAAATGAGATTACCTGTTGACAGGCATGTTGACGGCAGCCCCGGGTCCCGAGGCGTGGCCGTGGGGGGGCCCCGCGGGTGTCTGGATCACGCCGTTCAGGGTGCTCGCGGCGCCCAGGCTGCCCATCAGGCTGCCCGTGGCGGGGGTGGTGGCCATGCCGTTGAGCTGTGGCTGGGGGGGGCTCTGGGGGAGCGAGGGAGGCGTGGAGAGGGAGGAGGCGGAGCCGTTGCTGCTGCGCCCGCCACACGAGGCACCGTCCTGCAGAGAGAGAGAGAGAGAGAGAGAGGACGTGAGGGGATGAGAGAGAAAGAGATTACAAGAACGATAACGATAAAGAGCATGGGAGAGAGAGAGAGAGTATGGGAGAAAGAGAGCGAGAGAGAGAACGAGGGAGAGAGCATGAGAGGGGATGAGAGAGGGGGAGAGAGAGAACGATAACGAGAAAGAGCATGGGCGAGAGAGAGACAGAGATAGAGAGTACGAGAGAGGAGAGGGAGAGAGAACAACAACAAGAACAAGAAAGAGAGGGAGCATGGGCGAGAGAGAGAGAGAGCAAGAGTACCGGAGAGAGATTCAAGATTCAAGAACTTTATTTGTCACATACTCATAAAGGATATGCAGTGAACTGAAAAGTGGCGATGCCCAGAGAAATGTGTTACAGAATGGTCAAGACAACTTGAATTGGAGGGATCAGAATCAGAATATTGAGAGTATTTACAGTAACAAAACAGCAGGAAAAAGAGAGCGAGAGAGAGACACACATACACACACACAGACTACGTTCTGTCATGTGCTGTCAATTCGCCAACCGCTCACCACTGAGCATCGCTAACACGCTACGCTCTCTCTCGTCGCTCCACCCCTCGTGGCAACGGGGGTCAACCCCATTGACCCCAAACAGAGCGCCGTCTTGTTTACAGTGGAGCCTAACCGGGTGCTGGCTGGGGGGGGGGGGGGGGGAGGGCTGTCCTCACCTGAGCTGCCACTGGTAGAGACGAATCAGCAGCCCCCAGCTGAGATCCCTTCACGTCTGGAACACAGATTAATACTCATTTACATTAGGACCCCCCTGTGTGCAGGGGCTGTCACCACCTGTCTGTGTGTGTGTGTGTGTGTGTGTGTGTGTGTGTGTGTGTGTGTGTGTGTGTGTGTGTTAATGGTACTTTATTTCCATTTAACGGGCTGCTCAAACACTGTTTGAATGCCTGACTAGAACTGAGTGTAAATGGGTGGCATGCATGTGTATGTGTCTGCGTGTGTGCGCGTGTCTGCTAGTGTGTGTGTGTGTGTCTGCGTATGAGTGTGTGTGTCTGCGTGCGTGTGTGTGTGCGTGTGTGTCTGCGTATGTGTGTGTGTGCCTGCGTGTGTGTGTGTGTGTGTGTGTGTGTGTGTGTGTGTGTGTGTGTGTGTGTGTGTGTGTGTGTGTGTGTGTGTGTGTGTGTGTGTACCAGCGGAGGCAGAGTGGGGGGTGAAGGGCACGGAGAGCTGGGCGCTAAGCAGCTGCAGTCTCTCCTTCTTCATGGTCAGAGAGCGGATCTGCTCCTCCAGACGCTTGTTCTCCACCTGCAACTGGTGCAGCGACTTCAACATGGCCACCACTGACAGAGAGACGCACACAGACACAGAGAGAGAGGGAGAGAAGAGATACAGACAGAGAGAGAGAGGAGAGAGGAAACAGAGACAGACCCAAGCGAGGAAGAGAGATGGAGAGGCACAGAGAGAGAGAGACAGAGCGGCAAGCCAGAGCAGAAAAAGCGAGGGGTGAGAGAGGGAGGGAGAGAGGAGACAGAGAGAGAGACACATACAGAGGGAGAAAGAGAGAAGCAGAGAGAGAGAAAGAGAGAGAGAGCAAGCAAGGAAGAAGAGATGGCGAGACAGACAGACAGAGCGAGAGTGAGAGAGAGACAGAGAGAAAGAGCCAAGTGAAGAAGCGAAGAGAGTGACAGACAGACAGACAGACAGAACAGACATAGGAAGAGGAGAGAGAGTGGTATAAAACATGTTGATGTATGAGTGAGTTAGCTACAGAAACAGTCGCTCTATAAAACACACGCATGGTGAGAGATACTGTTGATGCTGCCCTCCTGGGGCTTATTAAATGTTACGCTACTAAACCTCTGCCCTGAGAAGGTAGTGAGGCGGGGGCTTCGCTTGCTAATATAAAAACACACACACACAAGCACACACTCGCGCGCACCACACGCACACGCGCGGGCTAGTGCAACCAAAACTCTTCTTAGCGATAAAGATCTTAGAATGAAGCACTTCTGGCAGGTTAAATTAAGACTGATATCAGAGAATTTCCCCATCGGAAAGAATTAAACACAAATGACACCATCGTATTAAGCAAAAGACAAAGAAATAAAGATGTTGAAAGAGGGTCTTTAAGGAATTTAAAGCGTTGAGAAAGGAGTGAGTGTCTCAGAAGCAAAATCTAATTTGTGGCCATTTAGGTGAATGTGAGAGGGTGTGCTCAAATTAATGTACGTGTGTGTATATGTAAATGCATGTTTGCCCTCATGTTTTCCTATGGCTACATTAATATGCATGTGCGTGCATGCGTGTGTGTGTGTGTGCACGCATGGGCGTGCACGTCCTTCTCTCTCACCGTCTCCCTGCGTCTCCTGCTGCATGAGGAAGTTCTGCCCGTCATTCCACTGCCGCTCCAGAAGCTGCTCTATACTGGTGGCCACCGGGGGCAGCAGGGTGTCCCCGCCAACGCCACCACCCGCGCCGCCCGCCCCCAGCATGCCCAGGCCCGGCCCTGACACCGACCCCGAGGGATCATAGCGGATCTGCAGGCCACCAATGGGGGAGCTGAGAGAGAGAGCAAGGGTAGAGAGAGAACATAGGGGGGGGATAGAGAGAGGGAGGGGGGGGGGAGGAGGGGCCAGGGTGTAGAGAATACAAGACAGAACGAAAAAAGCGAGCATGAGATAAAATGATGGGCTAGAGAAAGAGGGGGAGGCCGTGGGGGGAACATGAGAGGGACGGAGGGAGAGAGAGAAAGAGAGAGAGGTCAAAAGGGGAGATTAACGACCCAACATAAATGTCAGACAACCATAGACACCGCTGGCTATAAAGCGACATCAATTTGTTGTTACAGTGGGCGTTGATGAAAAGTAGCCAGCAAGAGATCCTGTCTGGATGAGGACTTCAGAGGGAGAGAGGAGGGGGGGGGGGGAGAGAGAGAGAGAGAGAGAGAGAGAGAGAAATAGAGAGAGAGAGGGCAAGTGAGAGAGAGAGCGCTATAATAAACTGTTGTGTGCTGTAAAATTTATGTAAAGCAAAACAGAGAAAATAGTTTTTTTCTAATAATGAAACGAACAGAAATGGACAGCATTTGAGGAGAACATTTGCAGCAGTGTGTGTGTGTGTGTGTGTGTGTGTGTGTGTGTGTGTGTGTGTGTGTGTGTGTGTGTGTGTGTGTGGGGGGGGTTCCTAGCATATTCCATTACACCGTCCATTACAACATTTGTCCTCCAGATATTATTATTAGTACTGGATCTGTATTTAATGGTTATTTATAACGGTATTTTAAAAATAAAGTAATGCTGTATTTTCATGAAATGTTACTCGCAGCTGGCCAACAACAAGACAAAGACGCGGCAGATTAAAATACACGACCAACCCCCATTTTCAACCGACACACTATGCTGAAGGCATCGTCGATAAATTCCCATCTTCACAGATCCAAAAAACGTTCCCAGAGTGAGATGGTGTGTGTGCGCGCCTCAGTGTGTGCATGTGTGTGTGCGCCTAAGTGTGTGTGTGTGTTTGCCTCAGTGTATGTGTGCGGTGTTGTAACCATCTGACTGTCGTTCCGTGGCAATCGACGAGGTTTTTAAAAGCGAGCGAGGAAGAAGAAAGATCAAAGCACAGTGGTACGATTTCCACATCCCCAAACACAACTCACGGTCGGGCCGAGCGAGGAGATCGCCTTTAGGGGTGAGGGAGGGAGGGTGTGTGTGGGGGGGGGGGAAAAGAGAAAGAGAGAGAGAGAGAGAGAGAGAGAGAGAGAGAGAGAGAGAGAGAGAGAGAGAGAGAGAGAGAGAGAGAGAGAGAGAAAAATGAGGGGCCAGCAGAGGGAAAAAAACGAGGGTGGTGTGTGTGCGTGTGTGTGTGTGTGTGTGTGTGTGTGTGTGTGTGTGTGGGGGGGGGGGGGGGGGGCAGTGTGGAATGTAAATAGGGGCTCGCTCGCCAGGGAGAGAGAGCATCTGTGTGTGTGTGTGTGTGTGTGTGTGTGTGTGTGTGTGTGTGTGTGTGTGTGTGTGTGTGTGTGTGTGTGTGTGTGTGTGTGTGTGTGTGTGTGTGTGTGTGTGTGTGTGTGCGCGCACTCACCGCGGGGTGGTCTTGGGAGAAGCTCTTATGGAGAAGCCCTGGGCTCCAACAGTACCGGTGCTGCTGCCGTCCCCCACCTCCTGGTCTAAACACACACACACACACACACACACAGGCACACACAGACACACACACACAAAATCAATCGCACATCTGAGACGGCCTGCCCGGCCCGCTACTCGCTCGCCCCGTGGTTTGTATCTCTGTTACACACGAGCCCTTATTCAAACTGCATGTGTTGCTAGCTCCTCTCTCTCTATCTCTCTCACTCACTTCTGCCCCGCTCCCCTTGGGCCCCTGGCCAGACGCCCCTTTTCATTTTCCTCAGTGAGGGTAATGAATCACACATGCACACACACACGTGCATCCAATGCAAGCACACACACACACACACACACACACACACACACACACACACACACACACACACACACACACACACACACACACACACACACACACACACACACACACACACACACACACACACACACACACACACACACACACACGATATTTTACAGTCACCAGGTCAACACCACAGGCCCACAGGCTAAATAACCGTCCTCTGACCACTGCACGGCTAGCTAGCGGCCAACGCACTGCATAGGTCAAGGCGCTGCATAGGCCAACATGAGAGATAGGTCAAGGTGCTGCATAGGCCAACGCACTGTATAGGCCCAACGCACTGCATAGGCCAACGCACTGCAAAAGCCAACGCACTGCAAAAGCCAATGCAAGGCATAGGCCAATGCAAGGCATAGGCCTACGCACTGCATAGGCCAACGCACTGCATAGGCCAATGCACTGCATAGGCCAACGTGCTGCATAGGCCAACGCGAGGCATAGGTCAACACGCTGCATAGGTTACGTACATGCATACACACACACACACACACACACACACACACACACACACACACACACACACACACACACACACACCACACACACACACACACACACACACACACACACACACACACACACACACACACACACACACACACACACACACGGTCATACAGACTGCAGGGTGGCTAACACCGGGGGTGTGCTTGCCCTCCCCTCCCCGGGGGAAGAGAACCCCAGAGGAGTTGCTAGCTTGCTCCCAGTGTATGGCGAGGAGAGGAGAGCTGTGGGACACCAACCGGACCTATTAATCCAGGGTTTATTTTCCACCCCAATGGCTTGAAAAGGTTTCAGTTGGTTTCTAATGCAAATTGGCATGTTGAAAGATCAGCTCTGCCCGCGCCATCTGCACGCAGTCACTCACACTCGCTGCTCCGTTACTCTTGACTGTTGCACACACACAGACCAATAAGCATGTGCACATGAACACACACACACAAACTTGCAGACGCAGTGCAAGAGTGAGCGCGTAGACACACCCCTGCTGCATACGTAGATGCGGGGCCGTGCAGCAAAGTGTGTGTGCGCATGTGTCATTAAGTGTGATTAGTGAGTTGACCTGCAGGGGCGGCTCTGGAACCTGGAACACACATATCTCTCTCTCTCTCCTCTCTCTCTCTCTCTCTCTCTCTCCTCTTGCTCTCTCTCGCTCTATCTATCTATCTATCCAGCTACTTCCTCTGCGCCCGGCTCCATTCTATTCTATTCTACATACTGCTACACACAGCACCCCGCACAGCTCAACATTAGCCGTGTGTGTGTGTGTGTGTGTGTGTGTGTGTGTGTGTGTTGTGTGTGTGTGGTTGTTGTTAACCGGAGCCGTATGGGCGGAGCCTGTGACTACCACAGCCAACGACCCTTGACCCCTCTGTGAGACCCAGGGGGCGTGACCCAGCCATTATCTCAGCTCATTCTTGCTCTCCGTTCTCCTCCCCCCGCCACCCCTGAGAGAGAGAGAAACACCCACACCACACACACCACACACACACACACACACACACACACACACACACACACACACACACACACACCACACACACACACACACATATACATATATATATACCTGCTGGTGTGGCTTCAGACTGCGCGATGAGGGCGGCCATTGCTGAATTTGGGTTAAGCCGGTTGCCAAACATATGGGAGGGAGCGAGGTTGAACACAGAGCCGGGCAAGCTGCTGACCTGGGGACAGAGACGGATCCAGACACAGAACAAGAGACGAGGAGGAGACACGTCCATTTTAGAACAAGGAAGGGCTGGGCCCGTACGGCCAGAAAAGCTCCTCGGACATTTAATCTCAATTAACGATATACATTACATTTACATTTAGGGCATTTGGCAGATGCTTTTATCCAAAGCGACTTACAAAGTGTACATTTGTTGAAGGAGACGGCAATATATCACTGTGGTACATAAAGATAAGAATTAGAGCAGGTTTCAAGCATTCATAGTTACGAGGTTAATAGAACGAGTTTCATAATTGCTAAGTTGCCTGCATAAATAGCTGGGATACAGAAGCAGGACAGTGCGAATTGAGGATGTTACCAAAGCAATCTAGGAACATTACAATATGCTAAGCAATGTTAAGTAACTGTTAATAACGGCCAAAGACGTCAACCACATACAAACACGCAGAGGAAGGCGTCACGATATAGGATGTTTTTCTGGTAGTTCAATAAATAAATAGTCTACATAAAATAAGCACATGGTTAGGCCTACATTTGTATAAGCCTGTATACACAATGAGATGTTTGGTAAACAGGTCACAGCAAATGTTGAATAATGGATTACGAGGGTAAAATACCGCCAAAAACAGTCTGGCAAGTTCAGACAACAACATCCCTTTACTGTAATGCAGTCTTTAAAACAAGGAAAAGTCGACGGTTACAGCATATCACGATATTACGCGATCCAATATCTATCACGATATTCATTCTCATGTCACAATATCGATAATATTGTGCCATAAGACGATAATAGAGAATAATATTGTCGATATATTACATAGCACTTTATATCCGTTTAGGCCATGGCTACCACGATATTAAGAGAAGTTTTAATTATCGCAGAGTGAGAATACGAGTGAGAATGAGTGAGAAAACATTTAATCAATGTTGTTATTTTCTGTGCATAATTACTTAAGATTATTGTATGCCAACATGGCCCCATATGAAATGTAGGAAAATATACACTTACTCTGCAAAGTAGATAAATAGCAACACGCTCACAGTACTACTGTGCATCGTACATGCACACACACACGCGCGCACACACACACGCGCACACACACACACGCACACACCACACACACACACACACACGCATACACACACACACCTCAGAGTGGCTGAGGCTGTATGACACTGGCATGCTGACAAAGTGGTTCTGAT
>PIJE02001221.1:127500-130000 GCA_002895965.2 Coryphaenoides rupestris | reverse complement strand
TTTGAAGAGCAGTCAGAAATGACAGTTTTTGTTGTGCGGTCATAATAAGCAACCTCGGTGAGATTTGGTCAGAATGGCATCTAAAAGTATCGTTTCCCACAAATAATGGACATAATATAAAAATCCTTTTATACTGTCGTACAAAAAAAACAAAACTATCGTTTATCGTGTTCAGACGAAAGATTCCATATCGGTACATCCTAAATTGTACAAGGGGGGGGAACAAGCATCACAATATATTTCCGATAACATTTACAAAAAAAAAAAGGCAATTTAACACACAGACACAGGTTTCCCACTGGTTAGAAATCTAAGTGTCGGCTCAGATTTTGGGAAACCGAAGCGAAGGCCGCAGGACTAGGAACAGGGCCGCTGGCTCCCGGGCCCCGCTGTTCCAGCCCAATAAACCGACACATATTTATAGTTTAACAAACGGCTGTTATAATACAGAGGCTGCCCATGCACCATTCAACGGCTCACCAAGCATTCGACCCAAACACATTTAGCTACACAATTAATTTTCTTTCTCTTCCTTTTCACTATTGCCCTCGGTCTCCCATCTCCCCCCTCCCCAACACACACACACACACACACACACACACACACACACACACACACACACACACACACACACACACACACACACACACACACACACACACACACACACACACACACACACACACACACACACACACACACACACACACACAATCTTTCATCTCCCTCCCTCCCTCTCTCTCTCTCCCTCCCTCCCTCTCCCCGTCCTCTCTCCCCCCCTCCATGTCCCCTTTAACCAGGGATAAGGCCGGCCCCCGCACCCCTTTTGACCCCAGGAGGGGAGAGGGTGGACGGGGGCCCCTCAGCACCACAAAGGCCTGAATGGCTCAGGGCACCGCACATTCACCAGGCGAACAAGAGCGCTTTGTACCACAGAGATTGGGGAGGGTCTGGGGGAGAGAGAGAGAGAGAGAGAGAGAGAGAGACGAAGAGAGAGAGACGAAGAGAGAGAGCTAGAGAGAGCAAAAGAGAGAGAGCAAAAGAGGGGGAGATAAAGAGAGGGGGAGAGAGAGAGCTAGACAGAGCTAAAGAGAGAGAGAAAGAGAGAGAGAGCGAGAGAGCAAAAGAGGGGGAGATAAAGAGAGGGGGAGAGAGAGGGTGAGATGGAGAGAGAGAAAGACACAAGCCTAATGACTAATATACACTCACAGGTGTGTGCACACACACACACACACACCAACTATGCATGGCTAACATTGTGTCATAATTGTGTGGCGGGCAGCGTTGTAGCACCAGAACGCTGAGACTGGCCACGGCAGTAATCGCCGGTGTCAAGGTTGAGTACGCATGTGCCCAGTTGTACGAGCACGTTGCCCGTCAGATCTGAGGCCAAACTGAAAGTTAAAGCAAAAGCAAGCTCTGAAGTTTATCGCAGCAGAAAGCAACGCTAGGCACAGGCTGGACCTGTGTAGAGCTACTGGGGCGGAGGCTCAGGAGGTAAGAGCGGTTGTCTAGCAACTGGAAGGTTGCTGATTCGATCCCCGACTCCCCCCCCCCCCCCCCCCCCCACGAGGGCGGTAGACCCTAACTACCTGCTCCTGACGAGCTGGTTGTTGCCGGTTGTTGCCTTGCATGGTTGAATGTGAGGCAATGTAAAGCGCTCTGGATAAAAGCACTAAAGAAATGCAATCCATTTTCCAGTCACAATTACCGAAACAAAAACCGCCAAAAAAAACTGGAGATGAACCAGAAATGCAACCAAAATGACATGGCACACCAGCATGGCAGGCGAACGCTGGTACAGCTGGGACCCCGGCCCCATGGTCCGAAGATCAACCGTGTTGGTGTCCATGGTGCCCTGGCCCTGCGTCGCCCTGCTCCATCTGCCCAGGCTCCAGCTCCTGCCGTCCAACCCATTAGCCTTTGGACGGTCCTGGACATCCACCTGGACCGGCCCGCTTTAAGAGAGGCAACCCGGCCTCATTCTGGCGCACGGCGAATCTACCACGTTCACGTCGGGTCAAGTGTAAAATCTAGACTGTTAAACTGTACTCGACTGTTATTGTTGGTACAATTGACAGTCAAATGTTCAACAATAACAAATTAAGAGCTGCAGAGAAATAAATCAATAGAATACAATTGCAGTGCATTTTGCATTTAATCTCGTTTTCTCTGTCTCTCTGATGAACGACACATTTGCAATCTGTGAATGTTGACCTGTTGCCTTACGGATATCAAAGCTCCTCATAAGACAAAGCACCCACCACACCACAAGGAATCATGGGACTGTTCTCAAAAGTTATATCACTAGATTGCGCAAAAAAAAAAAAAATCAATTTATAACATAAACCTATATCGGACAACCTTAACTCTCTCGTACCGTAGCGTGAAAATACATTTTATTCTGCCCCCTGCTTTGTCGAAAACCGATGCATTGAATTTGCTTTTGTTTAACCTTACACACTATTCTTTGTTCGCATGCGCGCACACACACACACAC
>PIJE02001221.1:122500-125000 GCA_002895965.2 Coryphaenoides rupestris | reverse complement strand
GGCCCGGGCGCCCCGACGAGGACGGTGACGCAATGGCAGAAGAGGAGGAGGAGGAAGAGATGGCGCCGGTCGCCACGGAGACAGGGAGTGTGAGCGAGGGCGCTGGCTCTGACGGCGGCAGCGGGGGCTTGGTGTCCGTGGTGAAGCACGGCCCGAAGCGGTTCCGCCAGTTGCCCTTCTTCTTCTTCTTCACACCGTCGTCGCCACCGAGGGCCCCCGCGCCCACCAGGCCCGGTCCAGCGCCGGAGGTGGAGGGCTGGGCCCGCTTGAAGCCCACCCCACGCCCAGGTTCACAGTGTCCGGCGGCGTGAGGCTGTGCGAGTTCTCGTACAGCTTCCCGCCGACTGCGAGCGGAGAGGAGAGGAGAGGGAAAAACAATTAGTATGTGTGTTTTTTTGCGCGAGCGGTGGCTGCCAGCAGCTCGCCAGCCAATTAGTGTGAAAACACGAGACGTAAACTTGCCAGGCTCGCTGCCTGGCAGACAGCTATGGCGCTACGCAGTCGCAGGCTAAACATGTAACCGTTGCACTATGTGCAGTCAGGAAGTACTTTATTAGCGTGCCATCTGTTTTGTTTTTTTAAACTAAACTGATTCTAAACTTCTCGTTCGTCAAACGGGGAGATGTCTGCAGGCGCCAATTTCCAAGCTTAAATTTATTATGTAATTGGCGTTAATACATGGTTACAAAAACGTTAACTCTCCCCTTTAAAATTATGAAATTGGCCATGGAAAGAAAAACAAGAACGGAGAATCAGAACGGTTTTAATTTAATAATTCAAGCGAGCGCGCTCACAAATACCTCCCGACACGGCGGTGGCGGACACCAGAGAGCCGAACAGTGTGGTGGAGCCGTCAGAGGCTCCGGCCTCCGAGGCCGTCTTCACCAGGCAACTGCTGAACGAGGGTGGGGACGAGAAGGTGGTCCCGCCCCCTGGCCGCAGGGACGAATCAGAGAAACCCAGGAAGTCCGAGGACGACGGCGCAGAAGAGGACGTCTTGCTGGCGCTGGTCAGTAGAAGGCCTGGGAGGAGGGCGAGAGAGAGAGAGAGAGAGAGCGAGAGAGAGGAAGGGCCTGTTAGTTTAGGTCAAATACGAGAGAGAGAGAGAGAGAGAGAGAGAGAGAGAGAGAGAGAGAGAGAGAGAGAGACAGAGACAGAGAGATGGCTGGGACAGGGATGGGGGAAAGGGAAAGTATGCTGACCAGGAGAAGAAAAGAAAAGGGATAATCATGAGGAAATGATAGATGTTTTTATTTTGTGAGAAATCTCTAATGATTTCAGAATCAGGGGGGAATCAGCGTGAGACGGTGTGTGTGGTCTGAGAGAGAGAGAGAGAGAGCGAGAGCGAGAGCGAGAGAGAGAGAGAGCGTGAGAGAGAGAAAGAGAGAGAGAGAGAGAGAGAGTGAGTGAGTAGGGAAGTTGACACGGGTACATTTGGGCTCCTGGTGGAAATGTTTTTGTGCCACTAACCTCCCTGCACCCACCAACCCCAAACCTTTTCCATTACCATGGGAGCAGTCGAGACAGATAACAAAAATAACCAGTTAATCACCCTCTCCCCATCTGCTCGGCAGTTAGCCTTCTATCATTCCTATGTGACAGGGGCCATGCCTGGTGAGCACACATAAGCTCCCATACACAGCAACATAAACAAACACACACACACACACACACACGTACACACACACACAGGCAGACACTATGACATAAGGATAGAAGGTAGTCGGAGCTCCTGTGTCTGCTGTTATCGTGTGTGTGTGTGTGTGTGTGTGTGTGTGTGTGTGTGTGTGTGTGTGTGTGTGTGTGTGTGAGCGATAGCGCATCAGGCCTAAATCTAAACAAGGTTCTAGATTACAGGAGCCAACGAGTCTGTGTCTGCCGTCTGCTGCTCTGTGCACACAAAGCTCACGCACCAACACACACACACACACACACACACACACACACACACACACACACACACACAAATATATTACGTAAAAAAAAAAAAGAAGAGTGTTCACCCTGATGAAACGGTCCAGTGGCGGCGGTCGCCGAGGTGGCAGAGGTCACCATGGTGACCGGGGCAGACACAGACACAGACAGGTACACCTATGTGTGACATCTGTAAGCTCCCGAGTGCCGGCAAAACATCTGTGCACAGCGGCTCGGGTCATTTTTCATTGTCAACGTTATCCCTTTTCCTTTTCCCCTCGAAACTCATTAGGCGATACATTCATAAATTAACTAATTATTCATTCATTCGTTCCGACGACGACGCGACAAAATATCACACATGTTCCGCGCAGCTTCATGTGGGAGCCGAGCTGATGCTAGAATTGAAATTCACCCCGAATGACAAAACAGTAACGCCGGCTTGGCTCGCACACGAAGAATATGCAAATGCCGCTGGTTCATACAGACACGTAAGGTAACAGGTGAAAGGGAGTAATTAGGGGAGCGGAGGTGCGAAGAGGCGAGCATTGGCTGTTTAGGAGGAGGGAGGAGAATAAGGAGGAGG
>PIJE02001221.1:110000-117500 GCA_002895965.2 Coryphaenoides rupestris | reverse complement strand
CTGAGAGTTTAGGCGGGCTTCCGGCACAGGGAGCAGTTAGCGGTGATTGCCAGCAGCCACATGATGAAGAATGGGAAGCCATGCTGGAAAACAGTCCGAGCTGTTGGCTCCTCCTCCTCCTCCTCCTACCAGATCACAAGCCCCTCGGGCGTGAGGGGGAGGGGTGGTCTCTGCTGCTGCCAAGCGATGTGTGCTTAAGAGGCAAAGGACAGGTGACTTAAAGAGTTTGTTCTTCCTGGATTGGCTCAAGTAGAGCGAGATGGGGGGGGGAGCAGAGAGAGAGAGAGAGATTTGTTTTGTTTTTGTTTACCACTCGCTTTGGCAATGTAAATGTACATTTCCCATGCCAATAAAGCTCTTTAAATTGAAAAATTGAGAGAGAGAGAGAGAGAGAGAGAGAGAGAGAGAGAGAGAGAGAAAGACATGCCATGGGATTCCCTTGTTGTTTTTCATTAACATTCCAGAGGAAGGTGTTGATAGACAGAGGCTTGTAACCGAGAGGGTGGGATACACACACACATACGCCCCCCCACCCCCCTTCCTCCTTCTGGGCATAGAGAGAACACACACACACGCACACACACGCACACGCACACACACACACACACACACACACACACACACAATGTAACCCTTACACACCCTTATCAATCAGGTCAATTGATTTTCGCCGACAATGGCTTTTAACGCATCCCGCCTATTTGGAGCCCGGTCATTCGACATGTCCAAGTTCTCCTTCTTCTTTGGACTGGTTGGGGGGGGGAGATGCAGGGCGTGGGGGAGGCTGGGGGGGGTGCAGATCCATCTATCAGGAGCTTCCCCTGAACAACAACGTCGACGACGACCACACTGGGCCCGGCACCTTCTCCGTCTCTGTCAGACGACGCAATGTTCGGGAAAGAGCAGAGAAATTCCCATTCCAGTGTCCCTGTTCGCAGCTTCATCAACCGCAGTTTTAACGTTTTGACAGTGAACTTATGTTTTATCCTAATAAAGCGTGAGACAGAACTTAATTTCTCCTCTGACTACAAGTGCACCAGATTGATGTCTTAAACTCTGTGTGCCCCCCCCGCCCCCCAAACCGCAGTTACCCATAATCCAATTTAGGAACACTGCTCCGTGCTCCGGCCTCTAACTTGAACCGTGTGAGGGTCACGCATCACCGAAAAAACAGCAATTCTATGTCCAAAATCAGTAAAAAACAACAACAAATAATCACTTTCAACTTAACATACGAACACGAATGGACATTTTGTGGACATAAGAATCATCAATCAAGTGGATTCCTTACTGACAAAAGGATATAAAAATATGTTCTTGCAGCGTTATATAGATTTATAGAAAATAAGTTTAGTCACTCCCCCTGTGGGCACACGAGGTGGAACGGGGCCTCTTCCAACAGATGGGCGGGTAGTGTGTGTGTGTGTGTGTGTGTGTGTGTGTGTGTGTGTGTGTGTGTGTGTGTGTGTGTGTGTGTGTGTGTGTGTGTAAGGGAAAGAATGGGGTGGGGGGGGTTTAGGGGTAACGGAGGAACAGGAAGAAACAGGGAAAATAATCCGCCCTTCCTTGACAGGAATCCCCCTGCGTTTCCTGTGTGTGTGTGTATGTGTGTGTACTATTTTAGACCTTGTCGTAATTCGACTGCAAGGTCTCGAACATGCGGCATACATCTAATCTCAAAAACCTGCTCCATACACACACACAGACATACACATCTGAGCCTGCTGACCTCTGACCCTGGAATGTGTGTGTGTGTGTGTTTTGGGAGGGGGGAGGGGGGAGTTGGGGTGCTCCCTGGCTAATGCAAATCAGCCGTGTGCTGCAGAGGCCTGTGCCGTTGTGGTGAACCCCATAAGCCGTCTTGCCGCTGAATGCGGAGGCTGCCATCGGAAGAAAGACAAAAGATTCCCAACGCGTAATTATCCTTTTTCCGTAAAGGCGTTTTGCACACGGTCAATATGAAGACCGTTTACCAAATGGGTGGAACAGCCTCAACGGCAGAGAGAAAATAGCACTGCGTTCAATCAATTGGTGGATTTCAATGGAGCAATTATTGCACAAAACAATTAGATGGAGAGAGGCACCTTGGTGGAGAGGATGACGTATTCGGACGTCCATTACAATGCACGGGCCAGGAGACAAGAGACTGTGGCTTGGACAAGCCTTTATGAATGCATCCATTCATTGTTAACGCCCACGTTAATATAATGTTTCAGGTTGGTAAAACTGTACAAAAGGGCAATGTACGCATCATAAAAGGCTTATAATGGGGGGGGATTATAATATTACAGCCATATTACAGTGTCTGGTGAAACCGCACCCCATAAAGATAATGTTTTCTATACTGATGATATTAGATGATACAAGATGGCCGAGCCAACTGTCCCTCAGCTGTACAGCCTCGACATAAAGAGCGTCCATTATGTACGTCGGTGCACAATGGAGTTCAATGTGATGTGTGTCAAGTTACTATGATTATAATGATGGCACATATTCAATATGTCGGACACCTACATGGAAGGACAACTGATAGCACTACAATGCTGCCATTTTGTCGGTTTTTGCGTCGCATCCTTATGGCAACGCATGATGCGCAGGCACACGGCCAAACCGCAAACATGCTAGCATCACACCAACACATAAACGTCAGACTTTCATCTCCCAACGTTTGATAGAAAAATAAATGTTAGTGCAACACTTACAATGCTGTTGGCTCAACTTGATAAACAAGCATAATCTAGGCTACGCACACAGCGATTCGGGCGCACGCCAGTCGACCGCAGCATTCCAGAAACACGATATTATACAATTTGCTTTCTGTGCCTTTTTCTAATTACTCGTAAGGGGAGAATCGAACAATTGTGTCACATCTGGCCACCCTTCGGGCCAGCAAGAATGGATGCATTGTAAAAAAGACTGCCCAAACCGGGACAGGGCCAGAGGGGAGGTGTGTGTGTGTGTGTGTGTGTGTGTGTGTGTGTGTGTGTGTGTGTGTGTGTGTGTGTGTGTGTGTGTGTGTGTGTGTGTGTGTGTGTGTGTGTGTGTGTGTCGGGGGCGGGGGGGGGGTTGTCATGGGTGAGGAGAGGGTGTGGAGGGAGGGAGGGATGGATGGGTGGGTGGAGGAGGGGGTTGTCTGGAATCAGATGACGAGTGAACAGAAAGCGATACACACTCTCAATAAAACAGCCCATACCGTCACAAGGATTAGGCCCAGTACACATGTTTAGATTATATTGGTACGTGAACTGGCTATAAAAGTGGCACCGCCACACACACACACACACACACACACACACACACACACACACACACACACACACACACACACACACACACACACACACACACACACACACACACACACACACACACACACACACACACACCCCCCAAATAAAAGCAAGCCGAGGTTGAAGACCGAGGGAGAAGACTTGTGATTCTCTACACGTTTGAGAAATGAGAAAAACGTGGGCTTAATTCAATTGCAGTCGCGACTCCGCCTTGTTGCAAAAGCGTGCCCTTCGGAGAAATAGGTGGAACGGATGACTCGCTGGCTCGTGTAAATTCTGATTCTGCGATGCCCGTGATTACACGTTTTGCTAACCGCCATGACTGATTACCTCGCTAATACGCCATTCATTACAGGCGAGCGCACCGTGCGTGGCGGTGGTGGTGTCTGCAGGTGGGCGTGTGCTTGTACCGCCAGCTTTTAAAAACCACCCCGCCGCAAATTCAACCGACTCTGGGTCCACACAATGGCCAGGGCTTCGCTGTGGAAATCCAACCTTTGTTTGGAGAAATCTGCCCGTTCTTTTGATTAACTGTCAAAATGTAAAATTTTAGGACTTGTATTGTTGTGAATATGACACGACCGCATCTGTATACACCCATTAATTTGACTTATTCATATATTTATAGCATTAAAGATTCATATAGCCTATGTAAGAATAGGCTATATTAAGAATAGTAGAATATATTAAGAATAGTATGAGGCAGCTGGAATTCTTCCAATCACACTACACAAATACAGACACAAATTTCGTCTTCACCAGATCATGCATGAATCTCAAATCAAAAATGCGTTATGATTGACATTTTAAGCACGGTGTAGCCTTGCTGTACCAAGATCTCTCTCTCTCTCTACACCATATATCTGCAGTGTGAGCATGCCATCGGTGAGGATGTATGGTTCATGGTTGATGGGTGGGTGGGGCAAAGAGAGCGAGAGAGACGTAGAGAGAGAGAGAGGGAGGGAGGTTGGGTTGGGTGGGTGGGTGGTGGTGGTGGGGGAGGCAAGGTCTGAGGGCTTACCTTCTTGTCCTGGTCTGAGGCTCTATCCATACACTGAGGGGAAGAGTCACTTAAGCTTTGAGACCTACTAGCACGGCCCCTGCTCCTTCGCTAAAAGGCAAAGAGGAACTCCGAGTTACTGGATGCGGAAGTCCAGGGAAATGAGGGAAGTTGATTTGGCTATTAAAATAAAAAAAATTACAAATAAAAGTAAAAATAGGTAACTGAGGGAACTGAAATAAACGAAACTGAAGTCAAGGATCCAAAGACAGTCACAAAAAGACAATGTCATACAGATCTCATTAAAACATATATAAATATGTTGAGAGAGCATTTGGTTTTGTCATATGAATATGCAATGACTGTTACAAATACTGTCATGCTGAAACCAAAACTAGAAAAATCTGAGCAATTTAGTTTTGTTTCATTAACAGGGAGAGCTGATACAACAGCAATAAAGAACAAGAAAAAACACAAAAAAAACCCCATCTTTCCTGTAGTTGTTTCACCGAGAGTGCGCGGCTAATGCAAAAGCCGTACAGTGGGTGAAGAGCACCCACGGAGAGACTTTGAAGGGCCCTGGCTATCGATCTCTGGGCCCCGGCTTGCTCACTTACAACAAAAGAGACGTTGCATAGTCTGTTACTATGGCGACGCACAGCCGCCCGAGAGAGGTTGCCTCCCGTTGTACTCCTCGTGGGCTCCGCATTCACTCAGACTCGGTGCTCTAAAGTGCTCATTTCTGACCACTGGTGGGGTGTCTTTCTGCACCTCGACGGGCGCTTTTGTGTGGAGTGTACAGTGTGCGTTTCGCTCGGCAACGCTCAAAACACCGACGGTGCGCTGACAATCGGCTGTGCCTCACGGTCAGCTAGCTAACAACAGCTAGCTATGAAAATACATTGTAAATGATAACAATAATACAAAATTTAAAAAATAAACCTTTGTCGAGTGATACTTGAGTGCTAATCCTATCCTCCTTCATTGGGGGTTTTAATTGTAAGTCTGCAACTGCTGGCCAAGAGCCCGGTTTCAGCTGCTGGGGTAATTAAGCTAATCAGAACTGGCTTTGGGTGCACCTCGCTGCCAGCATTATAGTGATACAGTATACCCCCGTTGACATCTTGTTGCCTTTATAACACAAGTGGCAAGGAATAAAAGATGCCAAACAAGAATATATAATTAAAAAGAAGGTAAGACCGTAAGACCAAGATGTCCGTGAAACTACCAAGCCTACTGTGTCGGGCCGAATTAAGAACCAAAACGTTTTTTGTAGGGTTTTAAAGATAGAAAGGCTCCAATTGATGATGAAACGCCATCCCCGTGCACAGTAGCAGACCTTCTCTGGGGGGGGGGAAGTCTCTTGCGCCGACGGGAACAAGGAGAATCCAGTTCTGGAATTAGATTTGGCTAAGCAGCAGGTCCGGTCAAATACCACATGTTGTTAACATGGCGTGAACATCCATCAGGCGGTATCTTATGAAAACCACTCTGCTAACAACATTGCTTTCTTTGTCATCGATTCCCCCTTATACATTCCTGTCATCCATACAATCCGGGCTTAATGACATTATGCCCCGATGTCCAAAGCCATTCATGCGAGATCAATATGCCAGCGGGAGTCTCTCTGCATTTGTTAACATTGCAAAATGTCATCTGACTCTGCTGTGCGCGTGGATGTTTTATTGTGGCGAAGCCTACCATCCCTCTCTCTCCGACCCCTACCACCGGCGAACATATCTAATGTTGCAATCATGCCCCGCATTTGGTATTTCCCACCGGCCCCCCACCGGATACTTCTATTGCGCCTGTCCTCTGCGTGCGTGCATGCGTGTGTGTGTGTGCATGTGTGCATGTGTGCATGTGTGTGAGTGTGTGTGTGTGTAAGCAGCAGCAGCACCAGCAGAAGCAGACAGGCAGGGGGTCTATCTCTGGAGCATGTGTGCATTACAACACATGGATAGCCTATTTCCATTAGTTGCGTTTGTATACACACCACTCTGCCCCACGCTCATATGTTGTTTTTAATAGTCTCATTACCACATGGCTTCATGGAAACTGCTTTAAGTCATTCTCTATGCTATTTAGCTTAGCGCATGTGGCTTTTTTATTGGCATTAGGAAAAGGTTAGGGTATATTGGCCCTAGTTCTAGTTCATGGACAGTGTTGATCAGAAGGGCACCCCAACCCCACCACTGATGGATGAAACAAAATCAGGGGGAACATATGAACAAATAATGGCTAAACTCGCCAGGGGACAGACGGAGAGAGAGAGAGAGAGATGGGTAGAACCGATCCGGGAGTGGAGAGGAAATAACGGATGTGTATGTCAAAACAAAAAGAGATACGAGAAGTGGAGTAAAAGCAGCAATGCAAGAGACCGATGGGTGGGGGGAAGGGATGGAGGGAAAGGATGTAGGAAGGGACAAAGGTAAGGGATGGAGGTAAGGGATGGAGGAAAGGATAGAGGGGTTCTCAGGTAGGCATGGTGGTGGAGGCTGAGAAACCAAAGCGTGTGACAGGAACAGAGAGAGGGGATATCCCAAACTAAAGCGACATGCAGTACTGCCAGTTGCAGCCAACGGCACTACAGGTATTCTAACTCTCTGCATGTTGGGCATGTCCATGTTTTATCCTTCCTTTTGAGTGTATTCCCTTTAGCCGAGAAGCCATAAGCAGAAAAAGGTTTGGTGTTATTACTTAGTAATAAGTGCCTCAAATAATTAATAGATTATCACAATTGTGCTTGTTAATTTGCTGGAATTCCATGAATCGAGGAATCGAGGAATCGCTTCATCGCGGGCTGCAGCAGGCGTTCAATATCATGTGGAGCCGGAGGCTGCAAAGCGCCCCGCTCACGAGAGTCAGTAAAAGGCCATAGAACATGGATTTTGCTTGTAAAAACCAAATATGATTTTTCCCTTTTGAGCACTATGAACAAAAGGTCATCAATGTAGAAAAATCTAATTAAATATAAAAGCTCTGTTCTGTCATGTTCAGGTTGAACCACGATTGATGGGGGAATTTGTTGATATTCATCATTCAAAACTTCACTGCCAATGCCCATGTCCTACAATTGTCTCATTGTGTATTTACAGAATGGCAGCAGGACTCACCAGTTTGCTGTGGTGGTATTTGCAGTATCCGCAGTACTTGACGTTGTCTGCATCCGATCCCTGTTCCTCGCACAACAGCCCAGCGAACTGAGCG
>PIJE02001221.1:90000-105000 GCA_002895965.2 Coryphaenoides rupestris | reverse complement strand
CCTTTTTTTTCATTTTCCATTTTTTGTCACAAAAATATGTTTTAATCCCGCCCCCAGGGGATTCATAAATGTCTTCTTATCTTAAAAGAACTTGTTTACTCGACTACAGGTTTGCACCGCGACTATTCAGTGTAGAGTAGCGTTAACAGCTAAATAATGCAATGCCTGTTAGGCCTTGATTTGTTATCAATAGACCAATTAGTCAAGAACAAATATGTAGATGCTTCTGTAGAGAGTGGACACTTTTCACAGAGCTCACAAAAAACGTTTTCATACCTAGCATTAAACCTAAGCAAGAATGTCAAAAAACTAAGAGTAATTATGAGAGAATGTAATTGCAAAAATATATATATTTATGTCGATTGTGTTTGTATAAAGTTGTGTAAAGGAGCGCAAACACTGAATTGTAGTAATTACATTTGAGTAATATACGTTTTGGCATGCTTAAGAAATTGAAAATGTTCCATTTGTGACAATATGTACACATTTTTCTCAATAAATATAAGTCAGTCAGGCTCAAAGACGAAAGCAGTGAATACAAATTATACATGGATAGTAATGGGCATGTTGTGATATAGCAAGTAGCAATGCACTCCATTGGAAATAATGTGGATTTTTAAAAAGGCACTCATTATATACCTGGGGGATATTGAAGACAGTAATACCTTCATAATCATGACAATAATTTGTTTTATCAATTACCATTTGCTGCCTATAAACCGTAGTGTGGCTGTAATAACCAAGGAGATGGCAATTAAAGACCATCAATAATATGGATGGATTGAACGGAAGATAATTGCTGCTTCAACCACATTTATCGCCAACAATATTGTATTCTAAATTAAGATTTGTAACGATAAAAGCATTCCAAGAGGGGATGGCTCGTAAGGAAGAATATCTGGAGAATGGGGAGCAGCATACTAAAGTAAGATATGTGGCATCTTGGCAGAGAATGAAGTGGTGGAGGAAGAAGGAAAATATCAGAAGAAAAACTCCCATGTGTCAAGTTGACATTTTTTCTTCATCATCAAGCAAATCCCAATTTTGAGGAAAGAGGCATTCCCACTCGGATCACATTAGAACACTTAAATGGTTCATGGCAAATTAACTGGATACATGGCTTTCTGTTTTTGAATCAGATTAGACACGATCATGAGAAATGCACATGTGTTTTCATTATTTACAAATGAGAGAATAGATATAGAAATAACAAGTAACAAATATATGTATGTATGTACAAAAAATTCACATTGCTGGATTGTGGTAGAAATGTCAGGGCTGATGGTTAATTTGAGAATACATACATCACCCAATACATTTACAAATCACTCGATCAGTGTGTGAACTTCTTATTAATTCATCCGTGAATTTTCAGGGACCGTTCTGTTCAGGTTTCAAATTCTCTAGCATTTAAAGAACAGTGTTTTTAGCGAATCCAATATGTAAAATTCAGCCAATCAAAAACCTAGGTTTTTTTGGAGTGCTTCGTGAGCAGGGAGTCTTTAGGAGTCAGCGCTATAATTAAGAGTTGCTACTTAATTTGTGGTGACAAATTATAATGGGCTTGTGCACTTAATACAACATGCTTTGACAAAGACAGAAGGGTACAGAAACGCACAGAAATCCTGTCTGCTTTGTTATATTCACCACGGTTTAACAGAGTGAATCATATCAACGGCGATATCACACCAGTGCTGATAATACTAGTTGCACGGAAGGACAATACAAGGAGAACAATGGAGCCTACTCCTTGTGTTCTCAGAGTAGAATGATACCACACATTTATCCAGCGACCAATTCAACTTTAAGTTCATGGATTCATATTAATTTACCAATATAGGCATCAGGAAGGAATCAGGAAGTAGTCTTGTTTTGGGGAAGCAACATTGTTTTAAACAGCAAGAAGATATGTTTAAACCGGTGAAAAATACAAACCAATAAAAGCTCCAATAATTTTTACATAATACATATACAAGAGTAATATAAATACAGCTGTGTTACTCTTGTATTTAACCATTACATGATACACTCAAGAATTGAGTGTATCATGTAACATTTTTTTTTAAAAATTAAAAATAAAAACTTTCCAAAACGCACTTTTTATTTGCGCGGCTTGGCTTTCCAAGTCTTATATTTCTACTCTGTTATTTCATAGCTGTCACATAAAACAGCAGCAATAGCTAATAAACGCACAATGAAACTAAACCCTTCAATGTGTTTGTCATAACTACTGTGTTATCTGCTGCTCATTCACAGCGCTTACTGGGAGTGTTTAGTACTTTGTTTTGCTTTCTCTACCCCCCCCCCCCCCCCCCCAACACACACACACACACACACCCATTATTGTTGTCAATTCCAGTTGAGTATATAGACATTGGCTCAAAGTACATTGTCAGTCAGCAGTTTGTAGACTGGTTGGACTTTGTGTGTGGGGATGCTTTCCAATAAAGTAGGCCTACTCCAGCCAGCCTCAGACAATAGCCTGCCATTCAAAAGTGTTGCTGAGATACAAGGAGATTCATCATAATATATCACAACAATGCGAGCACCCATTGGACGTACATGAAAACAGAACGCCCCCCAGACTGGACATGAACAGTACTACAGTGGGATTTGGACTTGATAATCGGGTGGGCATAGAGCATTGCTTAAAGGGGGCCCTATTACACCAGATGTGAGCCTGATTAGCCATTACAAGCGTTACAAAATCATCATGTGACTAAAATTGTCATTGTGACGAAGTGACATCACAAGTGGGAGTGTCCACCGAGATGAGTCTACAAGTTGCTACAGTCCACTGGGCAGGCTACTATTCGAATCTAGTCAGCATACATCCGGGTGGACACTCCCACTTGTGATGTCACAATGACAATTTTGGCTAATCACACCTGGTGACATAATAGGGCCTCTTTAAACTATATATTTCCCAAAAACTTAAAGGCAGGGCAGCCTTACCTCTGATTACAAATAGTACGAGGTAATGCTGACTGATTGAGGCAGACGTGAAGGTTTGGGAGACCACGCGGAGAGCACGGGCCAAACCTCTCGTTCCGCCCACATCCTTCACCGCAATCACAACACCCATCGCTGCTGCTGCTGCAAACCAATCTCCCGCCGCTAACAGCTAAATGATAGGATTCAACAACTGTGTGCATTCTTGCCATCTTGGGGAAATACCAGAAAGGCAGCAACAACAACAACGTAAAAAAGACGGGACAGGACAAGACGTTGCTCAAAACAGAATAGGAGGAAAACCATGGCATGTCTTCACTTACCACACGGGCTGCTCTCTCCTGAGATTCACACTTCCTGCAGAACCAGGGTCCAGTGGGCACCTGAACAATGCCATAACAAGCTGAGAGAGCAGAGGAGAGAGAGAGAGAGGAGGTGTTCGTTATCTCGACCACAACACAAGGACTTCATCGTGGTTGCCACCGCTGGCTTTCTGCAGTAGATAAGGAAACCACATTCACACATCCACTGACTCACTGCACTCACTTCCACAATATTACACCTATTCTATTACTGCGACGCTTTCCCCCAGGGCAAGTAAAATCCTGGGGTAGAATTCCATCGAGGAATTATAGCTTATCCCCTTATATATATATATATATATATATATATATATATATATATATAGGCAAGATCAACACCAGACTGCTATTGTTTGGTCGCATTAAAAGATGTAAATAACTTGGAAAAGTGATCAGATTATCTGAAATGTGATCATATTATCAGAAAATAATCTACTACATCATAGCCTCCTGTCATCCAGATGGTTTTGAGCACAAATTAGTATTCGAGTTTATAAGCGGCAATGCATTCACCCACAGTCATGACATGCAGATCCTGTTAATATTAAACTTCACAAATGAAAGTGTGTGCTGGTAAATATCTAGCTTCCTTACTGGGGTGACTTTGTAAACAATGCATCTTTCCAATATCAGGCAAATAATGGTACCATAAACCAACTTGCAATGCAATGTTGAATAAGCCAAGCCAATATTCCTGACAACTGCAATGTCAAAGAGACATGACAGTTTACAAGTTCAACACGTGATGATTCTGGCGGCCACACACACACACAAAATTAAACATAACCAACATGTTATCTCTCACACACACACACACACTCAAAATGAAACTGAACCAACATGTTATCACACACACACACAAAATTAAACAGAACCAACATGTTATCTCTCACACACACAAAATGAAACTGAACCAACACACACACACACACACACACAACAACAAACACACACATACCACAACAAACAACAGATGACGTGCAGTGGGTCCACATTGGCGCAGCTGTCAAGCCGCGCCAGTGTAAACAGTGTTGTTGTTGTTTTGATTGTGAGCATCATCCAGTGCACGAACGAAATAAACACGTGATGACGCATCACGCACGCATCATACATACATATTAACGGGACACATGGATGTGTGTGTGTGTGTGTGTGTGTTGGGTGCACATGAGAACCCGGAAGTGGGGGTGCATGGCATGGCAAGCCCCCCCCCCCCCCACCCCCCCCCCCCCCCACACACACACACACACACACACACACTAAATGTGACTAGCAACCCGTCCACCAGACCCAGTGTGTGTGTGTGTGTGTGTGTGTGGATATACATGAGGAGGCTGTGACCTCCATCCATAACCTTGCGGCGGCGGCGACGAGATTTTAACGTCAGCGTCGCATGCTAACAAGCTAACGAGCTAAGGAGCTAACGCGCTAGCCGTGGCCCCGTCACAGTGGCGTTTATTTCGCGCTACCTTGGTGCACGGCGACGCTGCAGCCGTGTCCGTCGCAGTACACCAGCGGGTTCTCCGCCCAGCCTCTCTCGTCGGAGCACACGCAGCAGCCGCCGATCATCTCCTTCATGTTATGTTGTGTTCGCCCAGAGAGAAAGACGTCTTCTCCTCCTTCTCCCACCACCTCCTCCTCCTCTCCGTGCTCTAAGCACCGCCCGCCGCCGGGAGACCGTCTGGCGCGAAACAAGTGACAAGCGACATTGGCGTTGGCGTTCTTGCGTACACGCACGAAAAAACGTACGGAAAAGACACACGAAAAAAACGTACGATAATACGTACGAAAAATACCAAGAAAAAAGACCGCCGCGAGAAGACAACACCTCGCAGAACTTAGCGCTCACTCGTTGTAAACGTCATGGTTCTAAGTCTTGTTTCGTTTGTCGTTTTTGTCGACGCCGTAGTTGTTGTTGTTGTTGTTTTTCCCACCAAAACATTTAACGTAAAACGTGACGTAGAACGTGACGTAGAGGCGTCGGAGGAAGACACGCGCGCTCCACGACTCCTCGGGGAGTGGGCGAGCGAGCGTGGAGGGGGAGAAGTACGTCATCACGCACGCACGGACTCGACGTGCGCCGTGATTGGTGGGTTGGCTGGGGCTTGCTGTGCCATTTTTTTTGTGTTGCTCCCACATGGCCCCCCCACAACAATGCTTTGAAAACTTTGTGGTTATTTTCTAAATTAATATGATGTGCCTTTTGTAATGTAATAGTATTGTTCAATAAAGAAAAATAATTATAATAAATATTATAATAAATAGTAAATAAATGTAAAAGAATTACAAAAATAAATACATAAATAAAAACGTTGGAGCTGCTAGTAGTTATGTCTGCTGGTTGGAGCTGCTGGATAGTGTCCAACGCTTGAACCAAATACTGGGATATCAAAGGAAATTGTGACAAAAAACAGTGGAAGGAAGGGGCTTGTGTGAACATTGTGTATCTCTGCCAGGGCTCTTTATTTGAGCCAGAAGTTTCATTTCATCTAAACGGTCAAAGAAGGACAGTTTTAAAAGTGTAGGCCCCATAGTCTTCCTGTTGCAGCAGCTACAAAACACACATTGATTCCACACTTTTGGTTTTAGGGGGTATTTACAATATTTGTAAACGGGTTGTTTACACTGAGCGCACATGTATCTATTGATCACAACCATGATGCAAAAATACAAAACATTTTCTTCTCTCTCAAAGTAGAAAAAGCTCATGTTTACTCAAAGATCATCTATTCGGTTAAGTAATATCAGTTAAAACTAATACCGTTTAGATTTGTTTGTAATATTTATTTGGAGAATAATTGTTTTAAAATACTTTTGGTATCATACAACATGGTGGATACTGGCCATGTGCTTAGTAGAAAATACATATAATTTAAAACATGTATACAAATGGCATTAAGTAGTGGGAAAACCACTTGACTCTTCACAGCGATACTAAAATATACACAGGGAACAAGGAACTCGAGAAAGACCAGTCGGACATCAAACCACCGTGAAGATGTATCCGCATCCAGTGTATAGGACTCAGAGAACAACCACTATTCCACAGAGTAGTCAAGTAGCAGTTGTCAGCTTTTTCAACCAACAAAAATAAAAAGTCTAAATATTTTTGCATGGCTCCACGAATGCTAAGATGACCATTTACCCCCCAAAAAATCTTGTTTACACAAAAACACACGTTTGTACTTGTACTTGCGGTATAAAAAATTAAATGCACGCAGTGAGCCTCTTTTAGCCCTGTTTTCACACGTTTGAAATACATAAATTACAAGAATTAAAAACAAAAACATCTACTGAGTACATCTGAACCTGACTCCCAGTGCCTCAAGCAAGATGACATGCCTTACAATCTGTACCATGAACGACCCGCACGCTTTGACCATGCCTTTTACTTTTAAAATAGACTTTTCACTGAAAAATGAAAAATGTCAGGGCACAAACGCAATGACTCTTCCCAGTGCCTTTAAAACACACATGCACCTATACACAGACGCACACATACAGAAGCCATTCCAAGCACTCAGCTGCTGCTTGCATCACCAATTCCTCTGAGCAAGTCCTCCCCCCCCCCCTCCCTGCCACTACCCCCCCCCCCCCCCCCCACACACACACACACACACACACACACACTCTCTGGGTTTCCAGAGAAACGTAATGACTTGCCAATAATGTGCAAGAGCACACGAGCGTCCTCCATGTAATATGGTGAGCGAGAGGTCCCTCGGAGTGCCTGCTCATTGTTTGCTTTAATTTCAAATTGCTCAAATGCTCCAGCCGACACTAGGCACTAAAAGGGGAAGGGGGTAGCGAATTGTGTGCGGCAGGGGAAAACCTATTAGAGGCGAGGAGAACAAAGGGAGACGAAGGAAGGCCGGGGATAGTGTGGAAGAAGAAGGTTCGCATGTGAAGCAAGCACGGAAATCATGCATCTAGAACATATATAACAAGCAGAGAGTGTAAACCTTGCTTGCTTTATTTTTTAGGTTTAAATGCATCTGTTTCATTTTTTTTGGAATGTATTATGTTACTGTTAGGGTTATAAACCATATGAACCTTTATCACATTTGTAAATGTTAAATAAAAATATAAATTGTATTGTTGCACATTTTGCAACATGCAAAATGTGGAATATTCCCATATTCCACATGAGAATGTGCTACCAACAACTGTCTTTCCCACCAACTGATGGTTTTCTCAAAATGTTAGTCTTCATAGCAATATTTCCCAATGACGTGTATGTGTGTGTGTGTGTGTGTGTTTAGAAACACATTAGACACTGTTATATTTCAAGCTGGAATAATATATTGGTTTGAGAATTTTTTTTTAATTTAATAAGCAAAAAAAATAACTTTTTCTTATTTATTGTATTTCTTATTTTATTGTATAATTATGTTTTGCTAAATTGCTATTATTATCCTTTTCTGAAAATCTATTTGACTATATATAGTCTTATACTTCTAAACAATAGACAACGTTTTGATACCCAAGCAAAGAACAGGGCTATTGGAAAGATAATACGAGATTGTATGGACTATAGTTTGCATCCCTTGGGTTGGCTATCGATACGTCTATAGGCAGTAGTCCCCCTTTTACAAGTCTTCAGCGTTCACTTATTCAAAGCATATAGCAAAGTTCAAACCTCTTCATTAAAAGGAAAGGCAAAAGACCCAAAACTCTTCGAAGTTTGTGCAACATCATGTTTTACCTGCTCTATTTAGTCAAACTCTAGTTTCTCCGTTGGTAGATCCGTAAAGTTTAGTACAGAGTGAGGCTAAAATGCATAGAGACCATGCTTTGGGAGTATAGCACTGCAGGGACACTGCAGGAAAGCCCAACTCGTCCCTGCAGCAACCCAGCGAGGTGAAAGGTGAACGGGGCCCCCTCCCCCACCACTGTCCTCGCACACTTCAGGCCAACAGGAGCATGTAAAGCCCTATTCTATGCTGGCTGGGGGATGGAAGGGCCATGGATTCATTGTTTTGGCTTGGGGCTTGGCAAGTTTTGCTTGTCATAAAAAACCTTTTACTCAGAATAAGTATAAGTGTGATCCGTGATCGTCTCTCCATCAAACCCATTGCACATAGCAAATTAGTTGAGGTTGTTTGAGAGATTTTGGTGTAAAAAGTTATTCTTACAAAGGGATTTTAATCAATGATTTATCCCTTACTAAATCCTCGCCAAATGTAGTGCTACTTTCTGTGACCTGATTACAATCATCACGTAACAATCATTTTATATTGCCAACTTTTGTCATTTGGTGATTTAAATCAAATGTGGGCTATAACAATGCGCTGTTTATTCCGCTGGGGATTTTTTTGGTCAATTTTCTGCATTTGCTACTTCGAGTGGCAGAATTGATTGCTTGCCACCACTCCCTAAATTCACATTTTTTTTCTCACAGGTCATAATTAAATAAAAATCCATGCCCCTTATAGTTTCGGTCGTGGAGCAACACTTCTTAGATCAAATGTTTTATTCTAAATGAAATCAAATATTTACATTTTAATTTAATATGTTTTTCTAAAAGAGATATAAGCCTATGTGTGGAAGGACTCCTGTTTGGTTTGCTATCCGTCCATCTCCTCCTCTCTCCAGCCCTCATATGACACATCACGCTTGAAGGGATGCATGTGCGCGTCGGGGGAGACAATTCCATTTAGTTCGGTTCAGCCATTTATTCTACATGGTTGAAAATGTTTTAACAAGCCTCTCTCGTTCAGTGGATCCCGGGCCCCACGCCCCCTAAAGCATGATGAACCACACAAGGGTTGGTATGGTATGTAATGTACAATATTCTTCATTTGAGATGTGCCTATACAATGTGTGCGTGTGTGTGTGCGTGTGTGTGTGTGTGTGTGTGTGTGTGTGTGTGTGTGTGTGTGTGTGTGTGTGTGTGTGTGTGTGTGTGTGTGTGTGTCTCACACACAGACACACACATGCACACACCCACACACAGAATGTCAACACAGGTTAGAAATAAAGACACGTTTATCAATTATTGATTTGCAAAAAACAACACCCAAAAGAATCAGAAACGTATAAAGCCATATTTTCACGTTACTGAAAATCACACTGTCCAACTATGTGCATAATTGCATGCACGATATGCAACTTGGTACTCTGGTAACAACTTTGTGATCAGAGAAATTGATTCAATTAATCTATAAGCTAACGGCCGTCATATTCTTGTTTTGACAGATAAAAATAGCTCAATAGCCTTAAGATGTGGGCAATTGACGCCTATTTTTCTATGACTCTTTCACTCTTTCAACCGGTCTCGATCGCAACGCGGGGCCCCCCAGCGACCCCCAGGGAACCCGAACACAAAGTTTCCACGCCGCGTCTCGACTGTCCTCGCACTGGCTGAGCTATCCTACTTACACACATACATACATTGTACGTGGTGTGTGTGTGTGTGTGTGTGTGTGTGTGTGTGTGTGTGTGTGTGTGTGTGTGTGTGTGTGTGTGTGTGTGTGTGTGTGTGTGTGTGTGTGTGTGTGTGTGTGTGTGTGTGTGTGTGTGTGTGTGTGTGCGTGTGCGTGTGTGTTAGTGTGGAGAGGAGATTTGTCTACTTTATAGTTAACAACATTTTAATACAGTGTCCCGATATGTGTCCCACAGAATGCAGATTGGAAGAGGATTGCTCGAGTAATCCCCCCCACTACCCCCCCCCCCCCCCCCTCACACGCACACACACCAACACCCACCCACCCACACACACACACACACACACACACACACACACACACACACACACACACACACACACACACACACACACACACACTCCCACCCACACAGCATCTCGCACCACGGCTTCGACGAGACCGTCGCTTAAGTCAACACACTTGTATAATAGGTTATATAATGGACATAAAAACCCAAACCCTACTATTGGGTCAAGAGGGCATTGGCTATCGGCTATTAATTGTTGTGTGTCAGTGCAGTGTGGACATTAAAACTATGTAATACACATTATAGTGCCCCTATTAATAATATAGCCTGCAGTGGGAACATTGCGGTTGATGGTCGCTCACTTACATCAGTAATTTAACATTCGTGTTAAATACACGTAAGCAAGCTTATAAGGTTCATAAATAATTAGATGGTGTATCATACAAAGAAATACATGGACCACGACCCCCTGCACAGGCAGCTTATTCTCTTATTATAAGGCGTGCATATGAGACTTTTACACATGCGCCATGCTGTGTTTTATTTTGGGAGGAAAATGTAGTTATTTATATATTTGTTAATTCATTCATTTAATAAATTAATGAATGTAGGCCCATTTAATCATTAGGCATATCGAAGGTCTGACTCATTTTGATTCCTTATTACCTGCTTTTTTCCTCTTGGCACAGGTATAGAAATAGGATGTAGGCTACATTATGTGCCTCGTGTAGTCCTATATACGCACACTGAAATAAGCCAATTAGACTATCATTAATCAAATGAACCTATGGGACAAATTGAGGTCACGTGCCTCAATGAGAGTAACCACTTAAATAATAACATTCACCTATTTTGGATTATTATTTTTCCATCACGCACTCGATCTCCGTTTAACCGGAATCATTGGGACTATTTGGAACATTATATAGTGCTGCTTTGGCGCAAAATGAATAGAGTCCACGCGTTATTATGTATAGGTTATTGTCCAGGAGACACTGTTCGGTACGGGGTTCGACTTACTTGCTCCCCTATGACGCACGGACGCACAGACCGTGTGTGCGTGAGCGTGCGTGCGTGTGTGTGTGTGTGTGCGTGCGTGCGTGCGTGTGTGTGTGTGTGTGTGTGGCGTGTGTGTGTGTGTGTGTGTGTGTGTGTGCGTGCGTGCGTGTGACTATTTACATTGCACGGTGCGGTGGTAACACTGTTTGTGTTGGAAGAAAAAACAATAACAGCCCGGCATATTAGGGCTGTAATTTAGTGGCAATTGTAATTTGGTGTAACCCTAATAAAACGTATTTAAGAAAATTACATATATATTACATTATGAAATATATAGGCCCCCCCTCCCCGGAATGTATTTAGCACCTCAACCATAATAATAAAAACTGGACGGTATGTTTTCATTTTCCTCTCACACATACTTTTGACTTTCAAATATAAACAGTGTGATATACCCTTTAATTATTCAATGTAAATAAATCAGCACATAACGACTCGAATTCCATATGCCCAAGTCCCAGGAATGCTATCACCTGCACTACTCCAGTCTGCATTTTCACTGTTATATCTTTGGCACTGTATTTTCTTGTTCATGCACTTTTGATCACAATTGTTTGTGTTGTATTATGTTTGATTTTGTCTTGTGTGTGTCTACGTGAGCAATTGATTATGCCACCAAAAAAAAAACCCTGTATATGTGCGAATATATTGGGCCAATAAAACCTATTCTGATTCTGATTCTGATTCTGAATAGTGCTCCTGACTGGCCGCTTTTGCCGCAGCGGAAGCCCGGGCCTTGTCCTGCCTCATCAGCCGCCAGGTCGCCTCTGCTTGACCCTCCAGTGAAAACCGGGTCTGCTCTCTGCAGGGTTTTCCTCAGGAAGACCCTCTAAATCTGGTCTGGGCGTGTTTAGCGCTGCATGCTGGCTGTACGCATATATGCACCGTATATACACAGTAGCCTATATCGAATTGGGATGTTCAACTTTCCACTCAATATATATAACGTGTAATAGCTTATAGCCGATCACCCTCTCATTTTGTTCGAGGTATTTCAAACACACACACACACACACACACACACACACACACACACACACGCACACACGCGCGCACACGCACACACACACACACATACACAAGAGGATATAATGGATCAAACAACGTAGATAACCGTACTAGAAAATAAAATACGCTATTTGGTGTGGTTTGTGTATTCTGTCGCATCCCTTTGACAAAAAGTGGGTCAGGCCTGCATGTACAATCAATCAAGCGGCGGAAAAACAACAATATTGAACCCATACAGGACGTTGTGAGCGTGAGTAATGCGAATACAAGCAGAGACAAAGCAACATTTCTATAGTGATGTAGGCCTATATTTATAACACAGTTGTACATCACCATATACCGTCAACCTACTGGCAACGTCGCCGTGTGTGTGTGTGTGTGTGTGTGTGTGTGTGTGTGTGTGTGTGTGTGTGTGTGTGTGTGTGTGTGTATGCCTTGCATGGCTTACCGCCGCCCTTAGGGCGACTAAAGGCCGTGGGAGATGTCCTCCCATGGGTGATAATAGCAGTAAGCCCGCACGGCTATTAAAATATGAATTTATCATAACCACATTATAACAACAGCCACCAAGGGTACGATTGTAGACTATGGTAAACGTATAGAGAGCGAAGGAGGCGCACAAAGGGGAGGAATATCCATTTTATTGCATCACCTGTCAACAGCGTCCAATGGGCGTCGACTAGCGGGCCATTAATTGATGAAGGTGTCTCGAACCCCGCGCACCTCCCTCTGTCATTTTATTCCTGGCTTAACCAGCAGCAAGTATGGCAGCTGCATTTTAGCTCGTATTCTCTCTCTCTCTCTCTCTCTCTCTCTCTCTCCCTCCCTCACCCTATCTCTCTCTCTCCCTCCCTGTGACTTTGTCTCTCTTTCTCTCCCTCGTTTACTTTCTCCCTCCCTCTCCCGTGCAGCTAACTCCCTCTCTCTCCCTCTCTCCCTCTCTCTCTCTCTCCTCTCTCTCTCTCACAACACACACACACACACACACACCACACACACACACACACACCACACACACACAACCACACACACACACACACACACACACACACACACCACAACACACACGCGGACAAGCACTCTCCCTCTCTCTCTCTCTCTCTCTCTCTCTCTCTCTCTCTCTCTCTCTCTCTCTCTCTCTCTCTATCCTCCCTCCCGCTCCTCTCTCTCTCTCTCTCCTCGCTATTTTATCCCTCTCGCTGTGGCTGTGGTGTACACCTACCCCTCGCCCTGCTATCGACCACAGGGGAGTGTAGGAGCCGGCAGGTAGGGAGGAGGAGGAGGAGGCAGCAGGCAGCAGGCAGCAGGCGGCACGCATCTCCAACAGGGGCTGTGGTGGACGCGCACACATCCGTCGCATTCCTCCACCATGCCGGACCCGGGCCAGGCTGCAGGAGTGGATGCCATCGGCAACGCCAGCGCCATTTAACTACAGATGTCAAAGTTTGCAATTTCCTGACGAGGCAGCAGCAGCAGCAGCAGTACCAGCAGCAGCAGCAGCAGCAGCATTGGCGGCTTGTGTGCATTGTCAGTGGCACCGATTGGTCAGAATGGCCTGAGAGCTTGAGATCCAATGACCAAAAAAGAACTATTTTGAATGTGTTTTTCCACATAACAAAAGGACAATAAAATCACCGGACCACATGGATGTACATTCTCATGGGTGACGACAGCGTCATGGGGGACCTGGAGTGTGGCTTTGAGGAAATGCAGGGAGTGAAATTGGGATACCTGCTCATCCAAGGCAAACAAATGTTCGCGCTGTCTCAGGTGTTCACCGACCTGCTGAAGAACATCCCGCGCACCACGGTGCACAAGCGCATGGACCACCTGAACGTCAAGAAGCACCACTGCGGACTCGAGGAGCTGCGAAAGCTCAAAGCAATCAACTCCATCGCCTTCCACGCCGCCAAATGCACGCTGATTTCGCGGGAGGACGTGGAGGCTCTGTACGTGTCCTGCAAGACGGAGCGGGTGTTGAAATCCAACAAAAGAAAGGCGAGGGATACTTCCCTGGAGGACGCGCACGCCGGGATCCTGCGGACGGACAACCCGGCCGGCTTGTGGCGAGACAAAGTTTGGTTCAGTTTGCACAGCGTCCCGCAGACTTTGTCCATTCAGGATAAACCGGACAGCAGAGAGACCCCCTCGCTTCCCGAGTCCAAACTACCTCAATATTACAGTCGATCCCCGGGTCGGAATTACCATTCGGCGGCCAGGTCGAGTTACAAACCCTGCAAAAACTATGAAACAGCGCAGATCGCCGGGAACCGCGTGGCTTTTAACAGGAGAAACAGATCGTTTTTCAGGGACGCGCTGAACCGCCAGTCGGTGGTGTTCCAGTCGGCCCTGGCCGCTCAGTCCTCCGGCGACCTGCTGCACAAAAGGAGGAGGCGACGCGTGGGGGGCGGCGGCAAGGACGGCGCCAGGCACTCCTGCACAAGAACCAGGCACATACACCACCCCCCGGTGCTGCTGGTGCAGCCCAAGTGCTGTGGCAAGCAGAAGTCGGCCGGGGGGACGCGCACTTTAAACGCGTTCCACATCGGACACGATTTCTACTTGGACTCCTCCAGGGCGCACGGCCAGCTGCCGCCGCTTTTCCACGAGAGCTACCACAGCAGCGACACCGAATCCAGCACGAACAACGACTCGGACTGCGGCTCGAGTATCTCCACCACCAGCAACTCCGGGAGTTCCGACGAAGAGGAGGAAGAGGAGGACGAGAGCCAGTCGGAGAGCTCGGACGCCAGCTCGGAGGAGGAGAGCACCTCGCAGTCCGACTCCAGCTCGGTGTCCAGCCAGGTCTCCGTGCAGAGCATCCGATTCAGACGCGCCCGCGTCGCAACATCTGTGACCAAAACGTTCAGCACCAAGGGGCCCTTGGTTCTGCAGCCCACCTTCCACTACATCCAGCAGCAGCAACACAAACAACAACAACAAC
>PIJE02001221.1:80000-82500 GCA_002895965.2 Coryphaenoides rupestris | reverse complement strand
CATAAATACATAATATATAATATTATAATATAGAAAAAAAAAAAAATGAATACAATTATATATATGTATGCATATTTGTGAAAGTATAGAAATGTATTATTTGTAAAATAGTTCCTAAACTAAAAGTAAAGGTCATGCAAGCGTCCTCTCTTACATGCATAGCTTGTCTGTAAGGTGTTACGTGTCCTATTTTCCAAATGTTTGTTTTCACAACGTGTGTTTGTTTGTGTGTGCCTGTGTGTGTGTGTGTGTGTGTGTGTGTGTGTGTGTGTGTGTGTGTGTGTGTGTGTGTGTGTGTGTGTGTGTGTGTGTGTGTGTGTGTGCGTGTGCATACGTGGTCATCATCGACCGTCATCCCATCTCCGAGGAGCAGCCGTCCAAATCGTTGTTTTGGAAATGAGAAATGTAGGAAGATAGGAACGCCGAATCAACGACTCAAAATGCTTAAAGAAAGTATTATCCCCACTGTAAAGATAGAGCTATAAACTACAGTAAACTTCTAGGTTGAAGTTGAGGAAAAACGTAGAAGTTATACAGAAAGACTTAAAATTGCCTCCTCATTGTTGTCTCATTGTTGCCCCCAACACCCAACCCCAGCACACAACACACACAACAGTCAGTGAGTACAAATAAATAAAGGATTATTTAACTTGAAGCAGTGAAACATCAAGTAGACTGAAGTTAAAAATGATTTGCCTTACTTTTTTCACTATTCTATATTGACTATCAATTGTAAATCTTAATGATTCTCCGCATGGGTCTCCAATGCCAAAACAGCATTTAGATACCTCATAAAACAATATATATAGGAGACTAAATAAATCAATAAGAATCAACTAACAGTAAAATCAATAAACAATAATAAATATCCTATAATTTATATTATTAGTAGTATTGTTATAATTATTATTATTGACAGTATTAGTAGTATTGTTATAATTCTAATTATATTATTAAGTCATCATTAAATATGTTTAAAATGTACAGTAGTTCTAAATGATTATACAAGTAAATATACAAAAAGGTGTACTATGGTGGCCCTGGTTGGCTCCAGATGGCTTCACACCAAACCACTAACACCACATACGTTGTGTTATCAATTAGTTAGTGAAACCACAAAAGACAAAAGCGTTTATTTTCACTTCAGATGTGCATTGTGTGATTTGTCGTTAGTCAATGACCGACTTTACGTCAGTGATGTTGTGTTTGGATGCACGCAAAACAAGACGATGAAGTTTGGCCTCTATATCTGCAGCGGAGAGAGGGCCCATGGAGAGCCTGGCGACTCATGGAGGGTGAAAAGCAGCTTCCCCAGAACCGGGGTTCGGTCGTGGAGATCAACTACACTGCCCCCCCCCCCCCCCCCCCCCCACAGCAGGACCAGAACACGATGAGAGTTAGACAGTGTTTTTACAAAATGTCACGATAATCACAATTTATCAACAGGCCTCCCCGTGGTATATGTACGACATGTCTACAGCTGCACGTTACGTTTGACCTCATTAATTAACAGGGCACTTTACAACGATGTATTTATCTCATTCTTTGATTCGTCATTCAATTAATAATTACTTTGGAAATGTGTATCCTGAATATCTTAATTGTTTAAATCAGGAAATAATAATAATAATAATAATAATAATAATAATAATAATAATAATAATACAAAAGTAAAATGATATGCATTAAATTAATTGTATTTCCTCTCGCATTGTTTCGTGCTTATTATTCCATTGGCTTCTGGAATTATCTATGAATTATTCATTAGGTTGGAAAAAAGGATTATTCAATTTCTAAACCGGTTTAACGCTTACATCACTATAATATTACTTAAGTGGGCCTATTTAACGTTAATTTATAAGCGAGGTTTATTTAAAATTGTTGGCTATTTTGGAAGATAGTTTGTTTTTCCTTTTGCGATTCAGTTGTTTTTCTTTTTTCTTTGTAGGCTCCTAAAATATAGTAAAAGAACAATAATTCAAACGTAATTCTCTCTCTTATGTCAAGCAGCAAGTTGTGTTTGCTCATGAGGACAGTTTTGACTTGACCATCCGATGCCACATCACATGTTTTAAATGATACACACACACACACACACACACACACACACACACACACACACACACACACACACACACACACACACACACACACACACACACACACACAACACACACACACAACACACACACACACTTCTTAATGGTTATATATATATATGCTTTAATATATATATATGTTTCAATAGACTAACAGAACAGAACAAATCAATCAATCAGAATCACATTTCTCAGAATATCTTAAGCGTTCATATTAATATAGGAAACATAAATAGGTCTAAATAACGCGCATTGTTGAAGAACGGTCTCGACATGTGCGTGTGCGCCCCGGTAAGTGAACACTACGGGGATTTGCGAACAATCACGTCCAGAGCTGACCTTTGACCCCTCATTCCAAAGAATCAGGCTGGCGAGCAGGGCGCGCACGCTGAATAAAGCCG
>PIJE02001221.1:72500-77500 GCA_002895965.2 Coryphaenoides rupestris | reverse complement strand
AGAAGGTTTGTTAGAAGTTACTGTCTCCTACTGATCTCTATGATTTTATATTAGGAATATTTGATGTGGCATTTTTATCAAAGATTAAACTAGAAAATGACAATCTAACACGTGTATAGACCATTCAGATGTTGTGGGAAAATAATTAGTTAGCTGGCAGGGAACGAAATGTGAATATTTGTATTATTTTTGTTTTGCTGTTATATACAGGGAAATATGAATATAAGTCATGAAAGTATTTTATAATGATTGTAAGTCTAGGCTTATATTATGCAGCTGAAATTAAAGTGAATATGAAAGTTGATTTGGTTAGGTTGCAATTATGTCACAGCAACCTGTTAAGAGACAGACTATTTTAATATCAGACAATGGATCCTCAAACGAAGTAGGCCTACAGACAATCAGAATAACTTATCTAGATCGATGTAGGCTTCTCTTAAAAAAATTGCACAATGCAAATTATACAATTCTTCACACAAAAAACCCCGTTTGGGGATTTTTTTTCTCTGCTCGCCATTTGGACTGGAGAATCTTTTAAAACACCATTACCGACGAGTCCACTTTGACATATTTCGTTGAGTTAAGTGTTTGTTGATTTTATTAACATGCGCAATTATTCAAAACGACCGCAAGGCTTAACGAATTAGATTATTAAACACTATCAGCCTGAATGCGATGGTGCACCAAGTGACCTGAAACGAATTTCTGCTGTTTTTCTTTAATCTTCAGGCTGCCAAGGAGGCTTGATTTTTATCTATTTGTGCAATTAACGGCGGACTACAATAACCGACCTGCTCAAAGGCAATAAAACAAGAAGCGTGTTGCTCATTCTAACCCCCCAACCCCGCAAAGAAAAATGGAAAGTACGCAAAAGAAATGGTGTGGAGACGCCGCGGTCCATCAGCGCCCCCCAGCGGCAGCACGGGGAGGCTGCAGGCTGCGGGCGCTCTCTTAAAGGGGAGGTGAGGGGAGCGCGGAGAGGTGCGCTTAAGGTGGACCGGCCGAGTTACGGGACACATGCTGGAGACTGCAGCCGTGAGGATAGAGTTCACATTTTTATTTCACATGCATGTTTCAACCGACCTAATCCCCAAATATGCAGTCAAATCAGGCCTATACTGACTGTATATAAGGTGTTTAGAATTTAGTTTAAGTCTTAGGACTCTTCTATTATATATTCTTATATGTTTGTATTTTTGGCAAGGACTTTTCGTTTCAATAGTCCTCTTTTGAAATGTATACATGCCACTTTATTTACTTATTGTTTTATCATGTGATTTAAAAACACCTGGGGTCTATGCGTCCCTATATTGCCCTGCGTGGTGAGTCACACACACACACACACACACACACGCACACACACACACACACACACACACACACACACACACACACACGCACACAGACACCACACACACACACACACACACACTGGTTTTAGAAATGGTTTATATTAAGGATGTATCATTATGGATGAGAGACGTAGGGCTGTTTTAATAGCGATGTGGTTATTAGGCCTCGGAGGTTATGAGGGGTCAAGCCAAAATAAATGAAGCCCTATGAAACCAAAATGCAGCATTATAAAGTAGGCTGTGGTCTGTCCACGGTGTGAAATGACCAGGGTATTGCTATCTTTTTTTTTTTTTTACAATGAAACAAACCTCTTTCAATAAAATTGTATGATAGATTTAAAAAAAATCGAATAGCCATATAGTCCTATACAAGCGCAAGAAACACGGCACTCAACAACAATCCTGTCGTCCGCAAACACAAAATAATAAAAAAATAATAATAGCCAACTATGTTTATTGTGATTTTTCTGTTATTTGTTATTTTTTTAAGAATAGGAGGGATCGTGTAATTGGAGAGGGGTGCTAGGAGACACTCAAAGTGATTAAACGGGACAGGTGCAGTCTGCAGGAACTCTTGAGGCTTACAGAGGTCACCCGGGACTTGGAGGAGGTCTAGATGAAGGCTGATAAAGGAACAAACTCTGTATTTGCTCCCCTGTTCCGTCCAAAACGTCTGCCAAGCTTTACATTTCCTTTTAGTTATTGACCCTGAGAGGTCAAGTGTAAGGCTGATATTATATTTTTTGTATAAATAGGCTGACTTTTTATTGAAACAAAAGAAGAGATTGGTGTTCTTTTATATTTAGTGAATAATACACCACCAAGGGGCTGGTGTTGGAAATTAAACACGTGTGCTAGAAACACATCGGTCACTGCTTCTGAAACTGTCCATGTTTCTCTGTACTTGTCCCTTACAAATAAATAAAAAATAAATGTATTAACAGATAGAGATGAGAAATAGAGATAGGACCTAAATAGAGTAGCTCATGAACCTTAAACCTGACCTTTACATACCATCTGTTTATTTTACAACCTGTAGACTTAAGCACATGTAGGTCTGTCACCTACACTTCTCTCTCACACAACTCACCTTTCCCACATAGGCCTACATAGGTCACACATAGGTACGTACATAATGGCTCTTATAAGACTGCAAATGAATTTCCAATCGTGTCAGAAGCCCAATTCCTTATATATACCCAGTTAATCTGCAGTTAATGACAACTTCTACTATATAGGCCTATACTTTTTATTATACGCCTATTACTACTTTCACAAGAGGTCACGGATTACATTTGTAAGGTTTTTAATAATGCCAATAATTAACGAAAAGGGTAAAGAGATAGAGATCACGTCTGAGGGTGTGAGAGAGAGAGAAAGAGAGAAAGAGAGAGAGAGAGAGAGTTACGTGAGTTGATATTTATCTTCATATTTGTGGAAATTAAATATATGCATGGCCATGCTCTCTCATTCACGGAATAAAGACAGGTTTTTATTGCTGTTGTCTATTTTTCTATCTCTACCTCCACCTCTCTGCGTCTATTTTACCAGGAATGCTTCGCAGTCAGAACCTCTGAGTTATCAGATGAAGAGAGACTGGATTACCTTCTGGCAAGGAAAGCAGTCGGTATACATGAACCTTCTCTCGGTCATTGGGTTCGTTTGTCCTTTAAATAAAAAAATTAAAACTATATTATGTACACATCATGCCAAAACAATTTGTTTTACATCCAAATCAACTTATCTTAAAACCTAAAGAGTGAAAACCTAAATCCTGTTAGACCAATGAAATAATATCTGCTTTTACTTGGAAATAAATGAAATGACTGAAGCAAAATATGCATTACATTAGACATGAATTGAAACTCTTTTGGATATATTGTGTAACATTTTCTGTGGATGTTTTTTTTATTATTTCAGCCAATAACACATGCCAAAGTGAATTATGCGATTTTCCATTGAAAGTTAAGAGGAATCAAGTTCAAATGGTGAGGCAAAAATATCTAGCTTTTAATGACAGCCATACATTTGAGTTTTTAAACGTTATAGTCATATGCACATACAGATGAGTAAACATTACACAGCATGAGTCAGAAGTGTTTATGAAATTAATTATTCATCCTGAAAAGAAAGAAAAGAAAAGTTAATTATTTGCTTTCATCATTTTAAGTCGATCACACAGCCTGCTTTAGCGAGATAATGATAGAGACTGTATCTTATGCCTGCAGTCATTTTGACAACTTCATTTCAGCTATTTATTTGTTATCTTTGATTAATTGTTATGCTCATCAGAACTCCCATTTCCACAGTTGTAACGTCTTGGCTAAAGGACAGTGGCTTTAGGGTGAATACTATGTGATACATGTGATGCTGTCAGCTCTTACTTGCTGGTAAGCATTTATTTAAGATCTGTCATTAACTTCGATTTCATAATACAGTACATAGTTCAGAAACCCCTGTAACTGGCAAACCAAGCCTCTTCCTCCCACTGGTTGTAATGCCTGCTTCTTGCAAAGAGGCTAATAGTGTGAAATGGAAGTGAGTCCACGTGGTCAACCTGCACCTAAAGTGAGAAATCATCATGATATCAGGGGGATCAGGCCCCATTGATATAATCAGTGGATCATCTCAACACACACACACACACACACACACACACACTCTCTCTCTCTCTCTCTCGGTCTCTCTCTCTCTCTCTCTCTGGGAGGAACATGCTCCTGTCAGTCCAGCTCGACCATAAGAGTATATGAGAGAATGATAGAAATGTCTGTGTGTAAATGTTTATAATTATATATTTCCCAGGTTTGCGATAAAAATAAAATAAAATAATATTGGTCTTCCATTGAGTAGTTCCAATACATTATATCTAATCAATTTTAATTCTGTAATAAAAAAAATAGGGGTAATTATAATTTAAAATGATTGTTAATATTGACTTTACATTAGCCTATAATTTTATTTATTTCAACAAAATGACGAACAGGTAGGGTAGCCCTCTTCACATTTTTGGTGGGTGGGAGTAAACCCATCAAGGGACTGACAATGTGGGGGGGACGAAATAGCAACCAAATAAAATACAAAAATTTTAAATTTTAAATTAAAAATACAATTAAATTAAATTAAATAAAAACATGTGCTCTGCTTCCAAGTGTAGTCTATTCGTGGTTTCCTCCACACGAAAACAAACAACAATCCAAATCAAAACTTCGAATAAAAGTACAGAAATAATTTCCTTTGTTTTCTTTTCTTTTATTCTCGAAACGTGTATTGATATCATGGGCATCGGAGGACACGAGTGATGCGTGAGCTAAGAGCGACATCTAGCGGAGCGCCGGGGGATAGGCGACAAACTCTCTTGTAAAAGCTTGCACTTTATCATTTATTTATTAAGTGGTTATTAGCCACTATTTTTTGTAATCCCATAGATAATAAATATATATCATGCTTGTGTGTGTTCGTTCATCAAATATGAAATATGATAGATATGATATGATAGATATAAATGCATAGGAATTATACGAGGCAATCCACAGCCTCGGATAGGCGTAGTTCTTAACTCCACCAACAGTGGGCGCTATTCAGCAACATTGTCCCTGGCAATAAGCTGCACTATCAATTGTGTTGAGTACTTATTATTATTATCACTAT
>PIJE02001221.1:0-67500 GCA_002895965.2 Coryphaenoides rupestris | reverse complement strand
AATACAGTGACTCCGGTCCGGTCACCATAGCAAATCGTGTCATTGTTGTTGTTGTTGTTGTTTTGTAGGCATCGTGGAACACATGATTGAGCAGTCGGGCCCGCCCTCCAAGCCGGTCCAGGCCGCCAAGCAGGTCCAGGAGCTGGTCAAGGATGGGGACGATACGGTCATTGTTGGTGTTTTCTCCGACGACCAGGACCCGGCCTTCGAGATCTACATGGAGGCCTGTTAGTATCTAGTATAATTTTATATTCGCAGTATATTTATATTGCCTAGTAGTAGTATATTCATTATCGCATTCTGCATGCTGATAAGGGCAAAAGCACATTACAACTATCAGCACGCCTTCAAAAATATAATATTCAAGATGCAAAAGACCTATTTGAGCCGTGCTGTAAAACATCCGTAATGACATTGAGTCTCTAAAACATTCTCCCTCCATTCCTAACGGATCAAAACATAAAATACTACTAACACCAGGGGGAGCCGTGCACCACCTGTGTGGGATTTGAAGAGTTTCTCTGCCTCTCACAGGTAACTCGCTGAGGGAGGACTTCAAGTTCCTCCACTCGTTCAGCGCAGACGTGGCCAAGCTGCTGAAGGCGTCCCCCGGACAGGTGATCCTGGTGCAGGCCGAGAAGTTCCGCTCCAAGCATGAGCCCTCCTCGCGCACGCTCTCCGTCAAGGTAAGCCCCCGTTATTCAAACTGTGTGCCGTGTGTAGTTACACAATAATTGGTTTCACACTGATGTTTTGTGCTTATTGTTAAAGTATAACTTTGTTGTTGAACGTTTGTTGTTTTGGCAGTTTAAGTGTGATGATTGTAGTGCATAATCACTTACGTTGTACGTTAGTACGTTGAAGTGAGGAAGAGTTTATCTTCTTGTTTTAACTTGCTCTCCTGCATTTTAACTTTTAACTTGCATGTTCATATTTATCAATGCATTGAGGAACCACCGCAACCTTTCAGACATTGACCTTTTATATTGCTTATTTTTTAATATATAATTTTAGAATTTTTTTGTTATTACTCTGTGACTCTGTCACAAAAGCACATTTCTTGTTTGCAAAATCTAAGGCAATAAAGCTGTTTACATTTACATTACATTTACACTGTTTGTTTCTGATTCTGATGAACGGTGCAGGAGTCCACGGCAGTGTCGGAGCTGCAGGACTTCTTTAAGAAGCACGCGGTGCCCCTAGTGGGTCACCGCAAGCAGAGCAATGACGCCAAGCGATACGCCAAGAGACCCCTGGTGGTCGTGTACTATGGCGTGGACTTCAGCTTCGACTACCGGAAGGGTGAGTGTGGAACATGTCTCCTTCCCCGCCCCCCCCGTCGATCAACAATCACAGCTGGATTGGACCTGGATAGCCTAATCTTATTCTATAAAAAAAATGTTTACTCATCGTGAGTAGAAAAGTGTCTGTTCATGATGTGCAGAAATCCATGAGGTCAGCTTTGAGATTGATGCACTCTGACTCTCTCTCATACCGAGTCAGTATTTTGCAGGAGTCAAAAGTCGTAGAAGTGGTGCAGTTTTTGACTCTGAATCTGTAGCTCGTCCCGTTTGTTTTATGTGAATCGACTCCCACATGCACATGTTCCCACATGTTTTGTTTACTCCATTTTGTAGAATCTTGGGTTTGTCGTTTCACCTCCTATTAGACCCGGCCTTTTATATTATGTACAACACACAAATCATAAGTTAAAACACGTTTTGTTAAAACACGTTTTGTAGCGATCATCGTAAAATGCACTGAAGACGAGAACCGTAAAACCATAGAACTATAAAGGTCTGTCTGTCTGCCAAACACGCCCAAAAACTTACTCCTGGGGGAAATTCTCTGGCCCTGCAGCCACGCAGTTCTGGAGGTCCAAGGTGCTGGAGGTGGCCAAAGAATTCCCGGAGTACACCTTCGCCATCGCCGACGAGGAAGACTACGCCGAGGAGCTGAAGAGCCTGGGTCTGAGCGACAGCGGCGAGGAGGTCAACGTGGGGATCCTGGGCGAGGGCGGCAAGAAGTATGCCATGGAGCCCGAGGAGTTTGACTCTGAGGTGCTCAGGGACTTTGTCATGGCCTTCAAGAAAGGTGCGTTTACTTCCTTCCTCGCGCTTTTAACATCTTAAAAGCCAATGTGGCGGATAGATTTAGATAGAGTTCACCATTTGGGAGGTATTAAAAATGGCCGGTAGCTGGGAGGTAAAAACATTTTAAAAGTTAATTTTAAGTCTCAAGTTTGTCTTGGAGTCTTGGACCGCCACTGCTTGTACGTGCTCTTTCAAACTGAAAGAAATTAGACATTTCCTAAAACCCTGACTCTTCCAAATCTCTGAGAATGAAGGGTTTGTTTATGTTCTGTCTTGTGTGGTGTTCCAGGCAAGGTGAAGCCCCTCATCAAGTCCCAGCCGCTGCCCAAGAACAACAAGGGGCCCGTGAAGGTGGTGGTGGGCAAGAGCTTCGACGACATTGTCATGGACCCCGCTAAGGACGTGCTGATCGAGTTCTACGCGCCGTGGTGCAGCCACTGCAAGAAGCTGGAGCCCGACTATGTGGCGCTGGCCAAGAAGTACAAGGCGGAGAAGAGCCTGGTCATCGCCAAGATGGACACCACGGCCAACGATGTGCCACACGACGTCTACAAAGTGGAGGGCTTCCCCACGATATACTTGGCGCCCCGCGACGGCAAACAGAAGCCAATCAAATTCGAGGGCGGCGACAGAACACTGGATGGCTTCAGCAAGTTTTTGGAGGAGCACGTCACCAAGCTGTCGCAGAAGGATGAACTTTGAGGGGAACTTTGACCCTTCCTCCAACAGAGTAGCTGAGAACTCTTTACGAAGCTGGCCGCTGAGTCTTCCAGAGGCGGGGCAGGGTTGTCAAGGACAACACCGCTCCCCCCCCCCCCCCCTTCACCCCCCACGTGTTACTGTGTTGCTAGGACAACTGTGTGGGACCATTTGTAATTTCTGTTTGACCACAAGAGATTTTTTGCGTTCCTTCCATTTCTAAAAGCATGTAAATGCACTGTGTTGGAGAATTGGTCTTTTTCAATAAAATTCTAAAAAAGTCTTTGCACTGAAACATGAGCGATGTTTTCTTTTTATAGAATGGCATTCCGGGATCGCTAATGCTATATATTACATGAGAAAAAAAAACAATTGAAAAATTCAATAAAATTCTTTATTTTTCTCTATTGAAATTGCACATTTTTACAGGAAGACTCTCAAACGGTACCATTTTAATTGTTAAAATCTACTGATTAAGGCCATAGGCCTTTATCCCTCGGCCTGCAAATCTAAATTGGCCTTTATTTTATTATTTACCCAGGAGTAAGATGGTGAAAGTTAAATAATCCTAGACTATAATCATACTGCTACTACTTCATGTAGGCTCATTTACAACACACTGGCCTGTGTGTCACGTTGAATACTCTTTACCACTGCATTCATCCCACAGGGACCCTTCCCATTGTATCTGAAGGTCATTCACACATAAAAAGGACCACTAGTCATTTGAAACATTTTGTTAAAAACATTTCTGCACGACTCCAGAAAAACGAAACTTTCGGCACATTCTGTTTAAAGTGGCCTAATCATGAAAGAAGTTTGCATCGGCTGCGATGGACTACGCGAGACGACTCGTTTTAAACTTATAAAGTTGATTAAACCTGGAAATTCAACGCGTCCGCCTGCTCGTCCAATCAAATGCAGCGATTACGGTGCCTTCGGTGTGGCTGGACGGCAGGTATCGACAACAACGCCCCCTGTGGGGACGGGAAAACGTTGACACTGGGGGGGGGTCCTGTGGACATGGCTTTAGATTTGTGCGTGGTTTGGGGGGCTAAGACTTGTGAAAGGCGTTAGGAGTACTCCTGCAGGAACTGCTGGTTGAACTCCCTGATCTTCTCCAGCACATACTTCAGCTTGCCAGCAGGGGGTAGGATGGTCATCCTGGAGGACCGGACGACGATGATGAAAGTGAGTTAAGACACAATACAAGAATACAAGAGTTAGTGGGGTTTTTTAAAAAGCGTGACTCACCTGAAGTGGAAGGTGCCCTCTCTCTGGCCGAAGCCACTTCCTGGTACCAAGCAGATACCAGTGGTCTCCAGAAGTGTCATACAGTACAGGTGGTCTGGGGACGTGCCGTCCGCCTACACACACACACACACACACACACACACACACACACACACACACACACACACACACACACACACACACACACACAGAGGTCAGTCAGGACCCTAGAACTGGCCAATGACAGTGAACAGTATGTTCAGACATGCTGAACAATTAATCAAAATAATATCCAAATAACAGCAGCAGCACTTTTCTTATATGGGTAAAATGTGTAACAGTGTGTCAGTGTAAAACATCTTTGTAGACGCAGTACTCCAGTGCTGCACAGATACCTTGGCGTATGCATTGTTTTTTTTCACCTGCGGTCAGAAAACGTGTTTGTTTGCTTCAGACTCCAACAAATGACATGAAAGTTTTGTTCAGTGAAAATGCAAATTGTGATGCACAAATTTGAATTCCCACTAACAATCATATCGCAATATCTGTCAAAATAACCACAATATTATTGTTGTATGTTTTACCATATATCGTTCAGCCCTAACATAGAAAACATAGCATAGAGTTATTTACATTGACATATTTAGGGCATTTGGCAGACACTACCAATCCAAAGCGACTGACAAAGAGTACATTTGTTGAAGGAGACAGCAATATATCACTGTGGTACATAAAGATAAGAATAGAGCAGGCTTCAAGCATTCATAGTTACAAGGCTAATAGAACGAGTTTCAGAATTAATTAAAGAATTAATTAATAGCTGGGAGCAGAGGTGCCGTTCTGAGTGCATCGCCAACATCTAAGAACATAAATAAACGTGGCGGGGGTTCATCATCCCGGGAGCAGCACCTTGGCCTGGTCGATGGCCCTCTGGGGAATGGTGATGCGGGGAAACGTGTACATGGCTCCCTGGACCGGGTTGCACCGGAAGCCCGGCACCTTGTTGAAGATCTCCTCCGTCAGCTTGGCTTTCTCCGCCAGGTCCGCCAGCACGGCCGCCCGCTCCTGCACACGGGGGGGGGGGGAGAACCACGTCAAGCCTATGTATGCTTCTTCCGGAATGCGTCGGAAACCGGTTCTTTTCGTTCGTTTGGCGGGGGGGAGGGGGGTGGGGCGGGGCGGGGGGGGGGGGGGGGAGTCGATGCATTTCTGAAAAAAGTCACTCTCCGAATCCGATGTATCCCGTGAAAAGCCCGCCCCCCCATCCTCAGCGATAGGGTGTGTAGACTAGTGGGGTATGAAGGGGGGCGGGGCCTCGGAGGCCAGTGCCAGATCTCTGGAGGTTGACGGACAGCCTCCTAATACTCGCCCCAATATCGGCCAGTACGGTGGAACTACACAAGGTAAAGTCGAAATTCGGGCATCTGATTTGTTGTGATCTCAGAACACTCCTTGGAGAAGCATACAGAGGCCTTCAGCACTCTCTCAGGAGGTCTGAACCAATCTGGCAACACAATAGCGCGAGTGGACCCCAGGAATATCGAGAGGTTATAGGGGGTGAATGCTCTTGTCTTGATGTCTGACATCCAGCTATCATGCGGACCAGTGGAGCTCTGTGATACCGTAGCAGTCGGGGGCTAAATAAATCAATACAAGAGAATTATTGTTTTGAATTTGACCCTGACTCCATCTAACAGGAACTTGGATTCTAAATAATGCACGATAAGTATCCCAAGCATCCATATAGCAACCTTTGTCCAGCACAAAGAGAAAACATTATACAGAAAGATCCATTCACTCACATTAACTATAGATCTAAAAGCTCTGGAAAAAACTCTCCCTCTCTCTCTCTCACACACTCTCAGCTCTCTCTCTCACACACTCTCTCTGTATGTCTCTCTCTCTCTCTCTCTCTCTCTCTCTCTCTCGCTCGTTCTCTCTCTAATAAAAACCTGTAAAATAAAAACCTGTCTTTATTTTGGGAATGCGAGTCCATGGCTATGCTCTCTCTCTCTCCCCCCCCTCCCCGCCTCACCTTGGTGAAGGTGGCGTAGGAGGGCTCGCCGGGCTGCGGGGGGTTCACCACCACGTCCATGAGCGCCTGCCCCGACACCGGGGAGCAGAGGCGCACCGACACCAACTTGGTGAGCTGGGCCTTCACCTCGGAGTCAAGGTTCACCACCTCCATGTAGCCCCCGCGGAAGCCACACCTGTACACGCACACACACGCACACGCACACGCACACACACACACAGAGACAAATAACCATCAATCAGTGATCAGTGACACATACAGTACATGTGTGTGTGTGTGCAAATTAAGTATTTTACAATTAGGTTTGTCAAAGTTATCGCAATAATAATACCTTAACGCAAATCAACACTAATTTAAGACATCTAATCATAGGCTGATATAAATCTATTGAGTTTTGAATAAGGGTGAAGCTGCAGCTTACTATACAGCCAACAGTGACTTACTTTGGAGGTGGATCTGCAGCCACCGGCACAGTTACCGGCGAGGCTAACTGGCTAAGTAGCTCACGGCGTGAGTCGCCACAGTAATTAAACAGAGAATACCCTGAGCTCGGAGTCTGAAACCGGAATTTCTGTCCTTCCCTGAATTCTGACATGACTTAACATCACAGGGGATATTGTTCACCTGAAAGTCTAACGTCTTGGATTGTAGGCTGTGCTCTACCTTGTCCCAGACTGTATTCAACCACACCATGGTAATCAATAGGCCGGGAGCTGTCATTTAAAGGACTCCTCGTATACCACCAGGTGTGAGCGTGATTAGCCCTTCCAAGTGGTTTCAGAATCTCCGGTTTTTGACATCACAAGTGGGAGTGTCCACCACCCAGATGCATGGTGGACAGGTCAGCCGACCAGTTGCTACGGTCCACTGCGTAGGCTGGTAGGCTGATCCATCCAGCATACATCTGGGTGCACACTGCCACTTTTTTAATCCGCTTGGAATGGTTAACCACACACACCCGGTGGTATAGCATGTCTCATTTAATATATTGGATGACCAATGGTATTATTATATAGACAAACAAACCGGATTAACGGGGCGAGCCAAAATGTGTTAGAAATCTCGAATTACATTTCCTGGTAAATGCGCCAATGTTATTTGTTAAGGAAGGTTGTCATTAATATCCTTCCTGAAACTTTGAGGAAAGAGAAGTGTCTTGTGTGTGTTATCTCCGGTGTCATTGTTGTGTTTTGTGTACTTGACTTGAGTGTGAATGTGTGTGCACGTGTGTGCGTGTGTGAGTGAGTGCACATGCGTGCGTTGCTTGATTGAGTGTGTTTTACAAATTTTTGCATGACTATGTTTGCACTTTGTTCGCCACTCCCTCATTGACGCAAAAACATAAAGGTGTGTGTTGTTTGCATTGCCCCCCCCGGGTCTAACTCACTCTCCCATGTAACACTTGGAGGTCGAGTGGAAGGAGATCAGCTCCACCACGCTGGAGAACTCGGGTCCCATCTCAAACAGAACCTTCTTGAAGGAGTGGAAGGCGCAGCCCTCTGCGTACACGTTGTCCTGGTACACCTGAAAGAGCAAAGGTTCCCCCACAAAGAAATTCAGTCGGGCCACATGTTTGACACCCCTGAGTGATTAATTAAATTAATTATTAAGTGTAATAACATGGCACCACCACAGGGAAAGCAGATGAACAGGATTTAGGATTTAGGGCGGCAGTAGCTCAGGAGGTAAGAGCGTTTGTCTGGCAACCGGAGGGTTGCTGGTTTGATCTCCGGGCTCCTCCCCTCCTAGCTAAGTGTGGAGGTGTCCCTGAGCAAGACGCCACCTAACCCTAACTGCTCCTGACGTGTTGGTTGTTACCTTGCACGGTTGGCACCGCCGTCGGTGTATGAATGGGTGAATGTGAGGCAATACTATAAATCACTTTGGATAAAAGCGCTGTAGAAATGCAATCCATTTACCATTTACAAACAAAGTGACAAAGAGAACAGACGATAATAAGAATGAGGGATTTACCCACGATGTTGAGGTGACTCATAATTCGTAGAGCATGGAGACAAATCATTATCACAAAGGCTAAGCAAACATTCCACATGTCTCACCTCGTCGGCCATGAGGACGAGGTGTTCCTCTTTGGCGAATCGAATTACGTCTTCGATGCATTGCCGGCTCTGGACCTGACCTGTCACGATTCAAGATCCAAGATTCAAGACACAAGATTTCTTTATTGCCATATGTAACAAGAACAAGTACAATGGAATGCTTACTCCCCATTCACTCCTGCAGTATTCTTCAAAACATAAATTCTAAACAATTTGTACAAATAAGTGACTAATAAGTGACAAGTAAGGGTAACAATACAAAGCAAAAAATGGTGCAAGAAAACTGCCTGCATGCAGTACAGTCATAGAATTGTTTTACCATAAAATAGCATAAATAGTATGTGTGTGCGTGCATGTATGTGTATGTGTGCGTGTGTTGTAAGCTACTGATGTGTTTCTTGTCATGTGTGTGTGCGTGTGTCAAGCTAATGTCCTGTGTGTGTGTGTGTGTGTGTGTGTGTGTGTGTGTGTGTGCGTGCGCGTGCTCCTGTGTGTGCGTGCGTGTGCGCATGCGTACCCGTGGGGTTCCCGGGGTTGATGATGCACAGCACCCGTGGGTGACAGTGCGCCCGCGCCTCCGTCAGCGCCCGCCGCAGCTCGCCCACGTCCAGGCCCCAGCACCGCTCCTCGTCCAGGTAGTAGTCGACCTGCACGCCGCCCAGCTCCACCAGCGTGGCCGAGTACAGCGGGTACTGGGGCACGGAGATCATCACCCCGGTGCGCTCGCGGCCCTCCCCCCACACCAGCAGCTTCAGCATCGTCTGGGCGGGAAAACAAACATAACCGCAAGTTACCACAGGGGGCAGTCAACACTACAGGTTTCATAGTTACGAGGCTAATAGAACAAGTTTCATAATTGTTCGGTCGCCTGCATAATAGCTGAGATAAGAGCAGACGTGACATTCTGAGAGCACTACCAACATCTACGAACATACAATATGCAAAACAATGCTAAAGTACTAACAACTTGGCGAGTTTATTGCAGACGACTCAAGTGCTCCGCCTCCTAGCTCAGTGTGGAGGTGTCCCTGAGCAAGACACCACCTAACCCTACCTGCTCCTGACATGTTGGTTGTTACCTTGCATGGTTGACCACTGCCGGCCGTCGGTGTATGAATGGGTGAATGTGAGGCAATACTGTAAAGCGTTCTAATGTAATCCATTTACCGCTTCGTGCTCCAGCCCCACACAGACAGGCAGGCAGGTTTGACTGCCAGAGCCTTATTAGTCACTGTGTGACTAAAGAGTGTTAATTAGTCATTCTCTTCACCTCTGTTTGCTGTGTATTTATAAACGGGTACCTGAAATCCAGCAATCTGATTGGTTCAGAGCCATGATTTAATAACAGCGGTTTTCAAAGTATCCGACTCACGCTCGACAGTTTTTCAGCGATTGTACAATAAATGACAACATACACATTCATATAAATAAATAAATAGCCACATTATGTTCATTCAAAACGGTTTGGAATGGAGTTGGGAATGTGCCTTCGACCGTAAGGATGTTGCATAGCGTGAACGCGTGTGCAGGCAGCCAGGAGGGCCTATTTCTTTTGAACAATGCTTTATGAACATGTTAATAAAAACTATTTTAAATTGTCATGTGTCTATTAGCCTACTTTCATATTGCCATGCTTGGGTGAACAGTTTCATAAAAGGCAACGGCTCAGGCTCACAGTAAGTATTCCCAGAACAGATTTCATGCTCCTGTTTGTCAGTTTTTGCTGTTATGCTCGAGGTTCCCGGATGTCTTTTTGGTCCTCGTACACATCCCTGGCGCCCGCCTGGTGCCGAGTGTTCTTTGTGTCGCTGCTGTGATTGGGTTCATGTCGAGTGTGACACACACCACACACAACACACACACGCACGTACCACGATAGCGTCGCTGGCGCCGGTGGACAGGTAGATGTTGTCATGGTTACTGGGGATGCCTCCATCTCTCTTCTCGATGAAGCTCGCCACGTCCTTTCGGATGCATTCGATACCCTGGCTGGCGCTGTAGGCACCTGGAGGGGCAATTTGAACAAACCTTTATTTAGAAAAGGCACGTTTTGAACAGGCACATGGCAAGTGTCTGTGAATTAGGTTTAAACGACGAGACCTTGAGAGTATCAACTATATCAACTGCCACTCCTTAGTGTCTCTATATTTACAGGGTGGCTTTGATATTATTATTCTGACGAGGGACAAAGGAGCAGTTTCACCTTCTTTCTGTGTGCTGCTTCACAACTCAGGCATTGTGTTACTCATTGCACAACGGCGTTAGCTAACCCTTATCCCACTAAATGCAGTCCAGTGCGTTACCAGACAAATCCGGATGATTGCTGCACTGGCGGAGGGCTTTGATCAACCCCAAACACTCTGGCCTGAAGACACTGGATGTTTGGCCTGTAACTGGGCTAATCCAGGAAGAGGGTAAAGAGGTAAGAAGGAAGAGGCCGGTTATTTTATTTTTTTTCTAATCGGACCCAGACTCTGTCCTCCGCAGCCGCCCAGAATTATGCCGGGCTCTCTTCTTCGCGTCTTCTGGGAACTTGTCGTCGTCGAGGAGCGGAGGATGGCGCAGAGGGCCAGGGACCTGAAGAGAGAGGGACCCGCAGAGCGCAGCGGAAATAAAAAAGTCAGCGGCGTCGTCGCGCTAAACTGCGTCGACCTCGAACCCAACTGAGACCCGCTCGGCGAAACCAACAAGACTCCAACATTCTACTCAGCAATGATAATGAGAAGGGACAATATTTCCTCTTTAAATCACGGATGTTGCATTTAACTAAGCTTTGTACCCTCTGCCTTAGCCTTAACACAACACTTCGCTAAAAAATCAAAAACAAAAACCCTTGACCTTGACCCTTGACCCAAAGACCTTCTGATGGTGTGCTTGGGTGTAATGTGTATATATTGTACTGGGTGATTGACGAGGAATGGATGTCATGTGGTTTATCTGTGAGTATATCTGAATGTCATTGTTATCTATGTGTGTTATCTATTGTTACCTATGCAACTGTAAACAACGATCGTCAATCAAGTTATTTTTTAAATCGTGGACTCGGCGAAAAAGGGAAGTGGTTCAACCTGTCGGATGAATGTGATTGGTTTCTGGCCCATGGCATGGGCGTCCCCGACATTAGCCTTGATGACTTCGGTGAAAGGCTTCTTGACTCCCTGGAGAGAGAAAAAAGAACGATTAACCATTCAGCTGAACCATGAGAGAGAGGACCACAAAGATAACACCCATCATGCAAGACCGCAACATGCCAGAGGTGGTCGTGTCTGTGCCTGTCAGGTGGGAACTGGATTGTAGGACTTCACATCCTCGTCGTCTGACAAGAGAGATTCTGCATTCTCCTTTACCTTACTAGCACCCACCAGGTGCTGTGCATGTAGTATGTACTTAGTATGAGCTATTTACTAGCGGAATACTCGCTGTCTCTCCGTCTGTCTGTCTCTGTCTGTATCTCTCTCTCTCTGTCTGTCTGTCTGTCTCTCTGTCTGTCTCTCTCTCTCTCTCTCTCTCGCTCTCCTTTAACGCTTACTGAAACAAAGTAGAGAATATGCATATTAAGCTCTGGTGAGGCTAACTGACAGAGCAAGCAATGTCTCAGAGGGATGTTTTTACTGCTTTACTCGTTTCACACATGTAATTTCCATTTGAATGGAAAAACATTTTCGGTTTCACAACATGTAGAATATAATGAAACAGAACGAGTTTCCCATCCTAACGAGTTTCCCCAAATTAGTTAGGATGAGACAGAGAGAGAGAGAGAGAGAGAGACAGAGAGAGAGAGACACACACACATTTTGAATGCGTGTCAATATGGCATTTTTACTGTTCCTCTCGGTTCTAGCCTATTTCCTGGTTGGCTCCAGTGAGACACAAATGTCCATCTCTCATCACGTTCTCGGGTCAGACGAGGACAAAACAGGAGACCTGATGTTTTCTGCGGGCCTGAGACCCGTCATTAAACACACACACCGCCGCGTTATTACAGAGTTGGTGTCTCTAGTCAGTCATTAGTTGGTCCGGGTGTCTCTAGTCAGTCATGAGTTGGTCCGGGTGTCTCTAGTCAGTCATGAGTTGGTGTCTCTAGTCAGTCATGAGTTGGTGTCTCTAGTCAGTCATTAGTTGGTCCGGGTGTCTCTAGTCAGTCATTAGTTGGTCCGGGTGTCTCTAGTCAGTCATGAGTTGGTGTCTCTAGTCAGTCATGAGTTGGTGTCTCTAGTCAGTCATGAGTTGGTCCGGGTGTCTCTAGTCAGTCATGAGTTGGTGTCTCTAGTCAGTCATGAGTTGGTGTCTCTAGTCAGTCATGAGTTGGTCCGGGTGTCTCTAGTCAGTCATGAGTTGGTGTCTCTAGTCAGTCATGAGTTGGTGTCTCTAGTCAGTCATGAGTTGGTCCGGGTGTCTCTAGTCAGTCATGAGTTGGTCCGGGTGTCTCTAGTCAGTCATGAGTTGGTGTCTCTAGTCAGTCATGAGTTGGTGTCTCTAGTCAGTCATTAGTTGGTCCGGGTGTCTCTAGTCAGTCATGAGTTGGTGTCTCTAGTCAGTCATGAGTTGGTGTCTCTAGTCAGTCATGAGTTGGTGTCTCTAGTCAGTCATGAGTTGGTGTCTCTAGTCAGTCATGAGTTGGTGTCTCTAGTCAGTCATGAGTTGGTGTCTCTAGTCAGTCATGAGTTGGTCCGGGTGTCTCTAGTCAGTCATTAGTTGGTCCGGGTGTCTCTAGTCAGTCATTAGTTGGTCCGGGTGTCTCTAGTCAGTCATGAGTTGGTCCGGGTGTCTCTAGTCAGTCATGAGTTGGTGTCTCTAGTCAGTCATGAGTTGGTCCGGGTGTCTCTAGTCAGTCATGAGTTGGTCCGGGTGTCTCTAGTCAGTCATGAGTTGGTGTCTCTAGTCAGTCATGAGTTGGTGTCTCTAGTCAGTCATGAGTTGGTCCGGGTGTCTCTAGTCAGTCATGAGTTGGTCCGGGTGTCTCTAGTCAGTCATGAGTTGGTGTCTCTAGTCAGTCATGAGTTGGTGTCTCTAGTCAGTCATTAGTTGGTCCGGGTGTCTCTAGTCAGTCATGAGTTGGTGTCTCTAGTCAGTCATTAGTTGGTCCGGGTGTCTCTAGTCAGTCATGAGTTGGTGTCTCTAGTCAGTCATGAGTTGGTGTCTCTAGTCAGTCATGAGTTGGTGTCTCTAGTCAGTCATGAGTTGGTCCGGGTGTCTCTAGTCAGTCATGAGTTGGTGTCTCTAGTCAGTCATGAGTTGGTCCGGGTGTCTCTAAGACACACCAACTCATGACTGACTAGAGACACCAACTCATGACTGACTAGAGACACCCGGACCAACTCATGACTGACTAGAGACACCAACTCATGACTGACTAGAGACATCAACTCATGACTGACTAGAGACACCAACTCATGACTGACTAGAGACACCCGGACCAACTAATGACTGACTAGAGACACCAACTCATGACTGACTAGAGACACCAACTCATGACTGACTAGAGACACCAACTCATGACTGACTAGAGACACCAACTCATGACTGACTAGAGACACCCGGACCAACTCATGACTGACTAGAGACACCCGGACCAACTCATGACTGACTAGAGACACCAACTCATGACTGACTAGAGACACCAACTCATGACTGACTAGAGACACCCGGACCAACTCATGACTGACTAGAGACACCAACTCATGACTGACTAGAGACACCAACTCATGACTGACTAGAGACACCAACTCATGACTGACTAGAGACACCCGGACCAACTCATGACTGACTAGAGACACCCGGACCAACTAATGACTGACTAGAGACACCCGGACCAACTCATGACTGACTAGAGACACCCGGACCAACTCATGACTGACTAGAGACACCAACTCATGACTGACTAGAGACACCAACTCATGACTGACTAGAGACACCAACTCATGACTGACTAGAGACACCAACTCATGACTGACTAGAGACACCAACTCATGACTGACTAGAGACACCAACTCATGACTGACTAGAGACACCCGGACCAACTAATGACTGACTAGAGACACCAACTCATGACTGACTAGAGACACCAACTCATGACTGACTAGAGACACCCGGACCAACTCATGACTGACTAGAGACACCAACTCATGACTGACTAGAGACACCAACTCATGACTGACTAGAGACACCCGGACCAACTCATGACTGACTAGAGACACCAACTCATGACTGACACCCCACCCGAGGAGGTTAAAGCCTGCCTGGCTGTTTTTTTAAGCATTTTTTTTTGGTTCTCATCCCTGCTTTTGTGAGCCGTTTAACAAAGAGGCCGCTGTTCTCTCTCTCTCTGTGTGTGTGTGTGTGTGTGTGTGTGTGTGTGTGCGTGTGTGTGTGTGTGTGAGTGACAGAGAGAGAGCGAGAGAGAGAGAGAGAGAGAGGAGGGCGAGAGAGTGTGTGTGTGTGTGTGTGTGTGGGGGGGCCCCCCCCCCAATTGCGGCCTACACACAGTCCCTACCAGTCACTGAGATTACACCAGCTGAGGGCCACTGAAGGCTGGTGGGAAGGGAGGAGGGCGGTGGGGGGTTAGGGGGTCAGTCCTGGTTGCCCTGTTTGTTTAAACGCTATAGCGGGCCGGCCGGTTGCGTTTCATTCCTAAAGGCAATCATTTGCTCTCCCAGAAAACACAGCATGACTTGACATGACACAGTTTGACTTGATATACAACCCACTGTTCTGTAACACTTTATAACGCTTTATAACAGCCGTTGAGCCTGAATTGGGTGTCGTGAGCTGTGTAGAGTTTGTAGAGTTTGTCCTCCTAATTGCTGAATTCTATTTATTGACACAAACGGTCTCTTTTAGTTTTTTGTTTTTGCTTTTTTAACAGTTTCGATTGACCATGTAAAAGCCAGAGGCATCAATGTGCAAAGTACAGTACAGGCATGTCATCTCATCTCACACACACACACACACACACACACACCCCCAAGACACACACACCCCAACTGAACACACACACACACACACACACACACATGCCCAACCATGTAAACACATACCCCCAACCCAACACACACACACCGAACCATCTACACACATACCCCAACCCAACACACACACACACACACACAAACCCCGACACACACACACACACACCGAACCATCTACACGCATACCCCAACCCAACACACACACACACACACACAAACCCCGACACACACACACACACAAACCCCAAGACACACACACACTGAACACACACACACACACACGCCCAACCATGTAAACACATACCCCAACCCAACACACACACACACACACACACACCCCCGGCACACACACACACACACACACACACACACACACACACACCGACACACACTCACATCGACCCAACACACACACAGAGAGCCTGCCAGGGAACCGTTGTGCAGCTGAGCAGGCAGGGAAAGGGAACGTCCGCTCCAAGACCTTAATGTCACATTCCCCCCGCGTGTCCACTTTCAAAACAGAGACGTTGTTCAAAGGGACACATCACATATCAGCCGACCGCAGATATAGACCACGGTGTCATGTGTGAGTCAAAGTAACCATTAATAGGAATATGTCTTTTGATTGGTGGTGTCTTGTCCTAATGCGGCCTATATTGACCGCCATATGTCTCTGTCTCTGTCTCTCTGCCTCTCTCTGTCTCTCTCTCTCTCTGTGTCTCTGTCTTTCTCTCTGTCTTTCTGTCCGTCTGTCTTTGTGTCTCTGTCTTTCTCTTTGTGTCTTTGTGTCTCTGTCTTTCTCTCTGTCTGCCTTTCTGTCTCTCTCTCTCTCGCTCTCTCTCTCTCTCTGTGATGAGGGGGGGAAGGGAAGGCGGACACACGGGAGAAGTCACCCCAGCTCTTACGCAATACCTTTCCACTATCCATTACCCATTACCACACTCACTCCCCTCCTTCCCTCCCTCCCCCCTCTCCCTCTCTCATGTTCTCTCTCTCTCTCTCTCTCTCTCTCTCTCTCTCTCTCTCTCTCTCTCTCTCGCTCGTGAAAAGAAGCCCCAGGGGGCTCGGGGTGGGAATGCAGATAGACCATGAAGAACCAACTTGAACGCCAGTGTAGTATATCCCCCCCCACCCCCACACTCACACACACACACACACACACACACACACACACACACAGACACACACACAGGCACACACACGCACACACACACATGGACCGGAGAAGAAGTCCATTTAGTCCTGCATGTATGCCGTGTGTGCGAGGTCACTGGCAACGGGGTTTTTGTTTGAGAGTTGAGCAACGTGTCGTCGCCTCCTCACCACGTTCCCAAACATGAGCCGGTCTCTACTGTTACTCAGGAACTCCCCGGGATGCAAATATCGGCCAGAGTTTGCAAAAGCAAAGGTTGTTGTGACGAGTCGTCTTGACACAGAAGCGCAGGGTTATTACACACTATGTGTGAGTCACTTAACACAGTAAGCGTGTCTCCATGTTTGTGATTATGTCCTTTACTAATGTCGTCCTTCTAAGATATTGTTTTGGCCAAGTACACCTTCAAAGTTAAAGTGATAATGCACTCAGTGGAAAGATTTACTGAACTTGTGACTGTGTTGCTATTCAGATGGACTCAATTGTATTAAGGTCTTCATTCATTTTCTCAAGGTGGAATTGTTTTACAATTGCCAATAACCAATCATAACAACATCATATTTTGTTGTTGTTGTGTCCCCTGCAGTTCTTCAAAGTACCTCTAGGGGGTACGCGAACCCCCAAATTTGAGAAACACAAACAACTTCTACTGCACAATTAAAAAGTGGCTCTTTGACTTTTTTGGGACGAGCCATGGAGTGGCAGCTGCAGAAATAATAATATTAATAATAATAATAATAATAATAATAATAATAATACAAATAAATTAAATAATAATAATAATAATAATACACATAAATAAAAGAATAATAACAATAACAATAATAATACAAATAAATTAAAGAATAATAATAATAATAACAATAATAATAACAAACATATAATAATCACATAAATAAAATAATAATACTATTTAATAATAACAATAATTAATACAAATAATAAAGAATAATAATAACAACAATAATAATAATACAAATAAATAAAAGAATAATAATAATAATAATACCTTTTTCAACTCCGCCTCTATCTGCATGGCGCGCAGGACCATCGGACCCCGGACCGCGTACTCGACCCGCCGCACGTTCTGGTTCATGGAGTCCAGGGTGAGCACCTTCTGGGACCCGGACCCGGACCCGTTCACCACTTGGGCCATGGTGGTGGTTTCTGATGCTGCTGTTGTATTTTCAGTTGCAGGGTGATATGATCTACTGACACGAGTCATGCAAACAAAAAGAAATAAATAAGTATATGCATGCTTCTAATAGTATGTCTAAGGCTAGATACAGTGTATGCATGAGATACAATGACAGTTAAAAGAAAAGAAAATGGGTATAGAGAGTCCTTACCAGCTGCCCTGCCACTCCGGTGTGTGTGTGTGTGTGTGTGTGTGTGGTGCGTCTTCACCCTTTGAGCTCTTTAAGCCTCAGCGCCTCCCCCTGCCTGGCAAACATATAACACGAGAACTTAGTCAAATCATCTTATTTGCTTGCAGTGTGCACACAGCAAACGCACCAAATACTGATCATGAACATGATGAAGTTAAACATCTACTAGAGGGAGAGAGATAGAAAGAGACTTCACTGTCAAACACGTGTCTAATTCATGACACGGTCTAATTACATCATTTCATTTAAATATTATGAGAAGGTATGACGCCGGCGCACACAGGAACAGGCACATCCGCGCCCTCTGGTGGCCTGGTGGTGAACTGCAGACAGGATAGTTGCCATCCCCAGAGAGGCTGCTTAGCCTATATAGTGCTTAGTTCTTTTGGAAAACATGTTTCTTTCAGCCTAATTGATATCATTAAAAATAATGGAGTCTGCTATTGAGCCCCCAGCGACTGTAGAGTATGATTTCACTGCTTCCGTGGGGGAGTCCAGAGCCCTCCCAAGTAACTCGAACCCTGCACTTCGTCCCAGGCTGCTATGTCTCACATTTTGAAGGCCTCTGACCTGCCTCATGTTGCCAAATGTAAAGCTCGCAATGCGATCTCATTGGTGCATTTAGGAAATGTGATTGAGTGACAGGACCTTGTGCACGTCGTAGGCCTACCAAGGTTTTCTACACGTTAATCTGTGTTGCCAGTTGGAAGCACTGTGGTAGAATCGGCTAAACTTGTCCCAGCAGGGCGTGTGCTGCCCCCCCCACCACCGTCTCTCACCGGCTGTAACTCTAGATTAGAACATATTCACACGGAAGTCACTCTGACCCCTGGGGCCACAGAAGGTCAGAGTCACACCACAGCCTTCACAATAAAAGACAAATAAAACTTAAAAAATGTATTATTCACATTATGGTTTGCTGCTACTAGTACTACTAATAATAATAACGATAACATTTTGGCCCATTAGTGGTTTTACTGTGAAACAAACTGTCGACTGCGATAATGCAGAACAAATGGCCTATACTGTATAGTTGAAGCTCTGGGCTATGCTTTAATATTTACAGGCGAATACCAACAACACAATGATTAGCATATAGTGCAACAGTCGTTTGACTCCAGCTGTTATCACCTTATCACCTCTTTATTATCTAATATAGCCGATAAAAAGTTAATATATTAACAGACTGGCAAACAGCAGGCGAGAACAAGTGTGTTCCCTCCCCATGCTCTACTCATACTTATAACTATTCCATACATACATACACGTTTACATGAATAATGTGTGCGTTTTACATTTTTTGAATAAAAGCTTCATTTATTTGTAGTTTTTTTTTATCTTTTAAATTTGAAAACTGGCAGTCGATAAATAAATACACCCCTACAAAACAATGACATGAATGAACCAGTCGAGAGGGGGTGGTGGAGTGGCATGCCTTGCTCCAGGGCACCTAGGAAGTGGGTGTGAAATGAAATATTAAAGACAGGATGACTCTGAAACCCATTTCAGTTGTCTTCAGATGCCACCCCCCATTGAAGAGACCACTTTATAGTCTGTGAGAGACCATCACACATTTGCACAGTGGTTCTCTTAAGCAAATTAGTACAAATAGACCGTTTCCACAGAGGTGTGTGTGTGTGTGTAGCATTGTAGGACAAACAAAGGTGCAGAGGGCGCCAATAACTAGAATTGTGAGTCCCTCTGCCGCTTCGATGCAACGTGGCGTACAGGTGGTAGGCTGAGTGAGCCATGTGTGTTTGTAACCTCGTCGTGTGATGACGAGACCTCTGTGAAAAGGAACATGAGCCTTCATTCTTCACCGTGTGCACATATTTTACATTTTTGTGTGGAGGGCCCTCGATTGGAAGCAACCGGTTCGGGTGTCACATCACGCCCATCACAGAGAGTCACATTAAAAAATACAAAATCCTTCGGTGAAAAGGCGATATACAGTACATCAGAGTATAAATCAATAAGAAACATATGACGTGGATTTCCCAACTATTACACTCAAAAATTCTGCCAGGATCCAAGCACAATGATTATCAATCATTTTATAAACCTCAACAACAAAAAAGGCACTAGTATTCTCAAAAATATGGACTCTTGACTTCATACAATCTTTTTAAATAAATCCTAAGAGAATCAAGGGAAAGGGAAAATCTCATGTTCACAAAGAACAGGCGGTATTTGTGCCGTGCACAAAGCAATATATTAGAGAGAATAAATAATTGGTCCCGTTTTGAAATGTGGAAAGACTCTCAGACACTGATCACACAGCATTATCAAAATATCTCACACTCTTGTACAGACATTCTCTTTTCTTAGTGCACCAGTTAATTAACTGGTCCATTGTCAGTCTGAAAACTCTCTCGCTCTGCTTACATACTTGTGTAAATCCAAGTTCAGACAAGCCGTCTCTCTCTCCATGTAAATCCCTCCACATTTACAGGCCTCTTATTCAGAACGACGAGCTCTACAGTAGGTACCATTCATAAATCACAACAAAAACACCTTGTAGAAGTTGGAGGATCAGAATCCGTCAATCAATGTGATCCAAATTCGAAATGAGAACAAATCCCGATGACGGTGACATTACATCGCCAACCCACACCGTGTTGATTTGAGCAAAAACAGGAATTCGGTGTATAAACTAGACCCCACGAAAGCAGGTCACACGAGATGAGGGTGGATAACGCTGGAGGATCTGTGTGCTTCTCATATCGGCCAGTAGATGGCGCCCCCTCACGCTAACATTCACATGCTCATTAGGCAGGGTGGTGGTGGTGGTGGTGCTGGTGCTGCTGCTGCTGCTTGGAATGGCGAGACTCTTCGTGACAGTAAGTGCACATGGTGTCACGTTTCACATGACAAACAGACATTAACACAACTTTATAAAGTACATTCGTTTCATGGGGGGGACCGTGTCGGCCGAAAACCAACAGGACTTCGTGTACACGGGCCGCAAACTAGAAAACAACAAAAAGTCAACAAAAACAACACAAATCCCAGGAGAATCCTGAAAGGGAACGTCCACCGGGATAATGTTTCGGCACACACACGTCAACAGGAGGAGGCTACTGGATTCCGGCAGCGTGGATGTGTGTGCGTGATGTGTGTGTTTAATGTGTACGTGTGACACACACATGGGGGGGTGGGGGTTAGGGGGCGTGTCTACATGAGTCTACAACAGGGTTCCTTTACGGTGGACTGCTCCTCCTCCGGGGCGCGGAGCTTGAGCAGCGGGGGGTCTCCGCTGGCGGGGGTGAAGTACACTTGGCTGGACATGGTGGACACGCCCACCGCCACCGAGGTGGTCTGGTCTCTGGGCGGCACCTCCCCCTCCCCGCCACCAGGGGGAGCACCTTCATCATCACCACCACCACCACCCTCACTGGGGGGTTCCTCCTCCTCCACCACGGGCGGGGGCAGGGGCGGGGTGGGGGCGGGGTACTTGTTGAGCTTGGCGGCGGCGCGCTGGCGCTTGAGGTCGGCCAGCGTCTGGTGGGACTTCTCGCGGGTCATGCCATTGGCACCCACGGCCGCCGACGCGACCATGGCCACACCCACCCCCGCGTCCGGGGGGCCGCCGGTGGTGGGCGTGGCGGGGGCGGGGCTGAGCTGGTAGGAGGCGCTGCGGCTCTTACCAGCGCCCCCGACCCACGGCTCGCTGGGGACCGAGGCGGCCGGCGATACGGCCTCGTCGCCGTTCTCCTGGCCGGACGGTGGCTCCTCCCCCTCCGGCTGCTGCTCCTCCCCCTCCCGCTGGGGGCCGGAGTCTCCGTTGGGCAGGTGAGGGGGCGTGGCAACACCTGCCACCTGAGGAGGGACACGGGAGAGAGAGCTGCTAGAACAGCTTCCGGGACAAAACAACGAAACCTCTCCTCTCGTATGCCCTAGGGTTGAGAATCAAACAATCGCTGTGTGATGCATATTAACTTCTTATCATCGATACTTGTTAAGACTGTAGATGAAAGTTCTAAACCACGTTGCCATGTTGTCATGTACCGTCCAACCACCACAATCCTGCTACATCCTACACCTGTCTGGGGATGAATAAAGCACATGAAATAAGATGGTTCTTTGCTAATCCCAGGACGAAAAAGTAAATAAGAGTACAAACAAACTCCAAAAAATAAAAATAGACCTACAAATATATACCTACACCTCTATAATCTTATCTATAATCTACATCTCACCTTTTTGTTTTGGGCAAATTTGCACCCAATAGTCATTGTGGAACTCCCACCCATCCCTCCATCCCATCCCTCCATCCCATCCTCCCTCCGGCGTTACCATGGCAGCGTGCTGGTGGAGCTCGTTGTCGGTCTGCTTGTCCTCGTCGTCGTCGTGGGCGTCGGGCTGCCGGCCCCGCCCCTGCCACACCATCGCCTCCTTGTGGTGTTCCCGGCGGTACAGGCTGGAGCGCTCGTTCACGCTCACCCGTCGCACCAGCTTCCTGCGGGGGGGGGGGGGGGGGGGGGAGGAGGAGGAGAGAGTCAACCTGCAGCATCACTTTTGGCGCACGGCACAGGTTAAGTCAGCCATCAACACACACACACACACACACACACACACTCAGAGAGCGCTAGCATGCAAGCTAAAGCTAAAAACCAGCTGCTCTGTCATGTCACTTTACCGACCTTTGCAATAAACCCACAGACACGTAGACACGTTGCTTTGTTCGGGGCTCCTCCCTCCGAAGACACAGGCAGGGTGGTGACGAAAAGTCTGGTTTGTTATGAGGTTGGTAAAATGAAATGACAAAGCAGACTCTAACTGGGCCAGGTGAGGCCAATTAAGCCAGCCAGCCACCAAACACACACACACACACACACTCCCACAGAGTGTCTGTGCCCCTCCCCTTTTGGAACGGGTCAATGGCAAGGCTTCCCATATTGCCGTTTCCTTGTTCTCAAGAACCGTCTCTGTATGAACGTTATGTAAAGTATGTAAAGAACTTGTTAAAGCGGCCCTATTTTACCACCAGATGTGCTTTGTGATTTGCCATCAAATCCCAAAAGTGTGAGTGTCCAGTCCACCCAGATGTGTGGTGATGGTTAGATAAGCCTACCGGTTGGTACAGTCCAGCGAGTCCACCGGGTATAGGCTGGTAGACCTAGGACGTAGTCACCATCAACCTTCTGGGTGGGACACGCCCACTTGTGGTGATGTCACTTGGTCACATGACACACACGACTCACTCACCCGCGGCTGCCGGTGCTGGAGGCGCGCCGCTGCAGCGTCCCCTTGTGGCGGCTCTGGCTCTTCATGATGGCGTCGTGCTTGTGCTTCAGCTCCAGGATCTTGCCGCGCACCTCCTCGTCCGCGCACACGTCTGGGGAGGGAGGACACGGGGACACACACACACGGGGACACACACGGGGACACACACACGGGGACACACACACGGGGACACACACACACACATACGATGACAGCACACGGTCACACGACAGGGATCTGATTGCATGCTTGGGCATCTTTCTAAACCTCTTCCTTTGAATTGTATTGAGAGAGAGAGAGACAGAGAGAAACAATCAGCTATTTTTAAACCCAGGACGAGTTAAGCTTAAATCTGTACATAAAATGAACGCTCCGTCTAGCGGTGTACCCAGTTAGTTTATTTAGGGGACATATTATACCACTCATAGGTGTGAGTGTGATTAGCCATTGCAAGCCGTTTCCATGATTGCCATGTGACGACCGTCTAGTGACATCACAAGTGGGAATGTCCACCTAGATGTATGCTGACTAGATCAGTTTACCTGTCGGTACAGTCCACTGGGCAGGCTGGTGGTATAATATGCCCCCTTTAAGTAGAAGGGATTGCAGATTTTAAAATCTCGATCCTGGGTGGGGGCTCACCTAAGGGTGTCTCCTCCAAGACAGACTTGGTGTCCAGACTGGCACCATGACCCACCAGAAGCTCCACCATCTGGAGCTGAGACACCACACACACATGCACACATACACACACACACGATAGATAGGATAGAATTTATGTTTACAAGAATACTGCAGGAGTGAATGGGGAGTAAGCATTTCATTGTACTTGTGACATATGGCAATAAAGAAATCTTGAGTAGTGGCGTAGTAGACATTAGACCAATGCCTTAAGTGGAAGGGCAGACTATGTCTCTAGTTCTTCTTCGATACTTCTTCCAAGTATTCACCTGATCCTTCTGGTTTTAATCGTCACTCTTTCACATGGCCACTCCTGCCTGGACTAGCGGCGTCTACCCTGCAGTTCTCACCTGTCCCCAGCAGGCGGCAGCGTGCAGCGGCGTCCAGCCGTCGAGGTCCTTGACCTCCAGCTGGGCCTTGTTCTCCAGCAGCAGCTCGGCCACCAACAGGTAGCCGTTCGCGGACACGATGTGCAGCTGTGGACAGGAGCGGACGTTCAGGTTCAAAAATAGAAATAAAACGAAAGAAAGCTAGTGAGCAAACGGTGCAGGTCTCTGAACCCCACCTAACGGCCTACAAAACAAGCTTTGTGTCTCAAGTAGTCCCCCTCAACCCCCCTCCCCTCTGGCCAAATGACCTCACCCCCGCCTTCCCATCCACCGACACACACAAACAGCAGCAGAAATAGAGGCAAAACTTGGCCAAAAAAAGGGTTTTCTGTGTACAATTTCTCTGTGGATTTAGGGCGGACACACCCAGCGGTGCTCTCCACGGATGGGTTAGCTGGCTTGCGTCGCTAACTGAGCTGTTCAAAGAACAGGCCACGCCTCCGCTACCAGAGCGCAACCGCATAACTAGCAGTCTGGTCTAGTGTGGGAGACTGGAGTGCTATCTTCTTCTTTTTCTCCTCACCACGGTGGCTCCACTGACGTCCTGTGCGTCCAGGTCAGCCTTGCTCTCCACCAGGGCCTGGATGTCCTTCAACATGGCCGTCTCCTTAGCGCCCCGACACTCGTCAATGCTCTCCTGGGTTATACCTGGAGAGAGAGAGAGAGAGAGAGAGAGAACAGAGACAGAGACAGAGACAGAGGCAGACAGAGAGAGAGACAGACAGAGAGAGATGGGCAGAGACAGAGACAGAGAGAGAGAGAGAGAGAGAGAGAGAGAGAGAGAGAGAGAGAGAGAGATAGACAGAGAGACACAGACAGACACAGACAGACAGACAGAGAGAGAGAGGTGTGATGATCAAGAACATGGGGATGTTCTTGTAATAGTCATACCTTTACAGACTCTCCTACTATAACTACTGCTATTGCTACTGCTGCTGCTGCTACTGCTGCTGCTACTAACCCTTTTCGGCCATAACCATTTCCAGGAGTTCCAGAGTGGCCTCGTCTTCACAGAGGTCGTAGGGCATGTTGCCGTCGGCGTTGACAGCCAGCAGGTCGGCCCCTCTGGAAACACACACATATCATTTCTATATTATTTCTTTCTGTTTAATGTTCACTGTTATGCACCAATTTCACAAAAGCACATTCTTTGTTTGTAAAGACTAAGGCAATAAAGCCGATTCTGAAAATGCAGGACACCATTAGCTTAACACATACACACACACACACACACACACAAAACAAGAAAACACATCATTAGCCCCACACACACACACACACACCATTAGCTTAACACGCAAGCACACACACACACACACACGGCAGTGATCACCCTAGCTGACTGCTGCGCTCAAAGGGAGTCGCAGGTGTAGGAGAGACTGCGCTACTTTGTTTATGTAAACTAGATTGCCTCCAAAAGTCACGAGGTGTATTTACAGAAGACAGTAGAAGCTTCTAAATAGAACAGAAAGTCTGAGTCATATACAGCTTTTCCTCCCTTTCAGCAGGAACTGTCATTATGACGCCTGTCTCACCATCTGCGTTCTCTGGAGGCATAAATTAGAAAAGACCGGGACGACGCAAGATTCAAGATTCTAGAAGTTTAATTGTCAGTTCAATGATAAATGGATTGCATTTATATCGCGCTTTTATCCAAATCGCTTTACCAGCAACCTTCCTGTTGCCAGACAACCACTCTTACTTCCTGAGCTACTGCCACCCCCATTCACTCACTTGTTGAATCTTGAATCTTTGAAAGGCAATGACAGAAAAAAAAAAGAAAAAAGGATTGATGACAGGACTCACGCCTGCACCAGGAGCTGCACCAGCTCCGTGTGGCCACAGGTGGCGGCGGCGTGCAGCGGCGTCCACAGCTCGCTGTCGCACGCGTTGACCCTGGCGCCCGCGTCCAGCAGACACTGCACCATCTCGGTGAAGTCGTCGATGCAGCACTGCAGCAGCAAGGGAGGAACGTCGTGAAGAAAATAGTAAAGAAAATAGTCAACAAACAAACTAACAAACCCTAAGCCTAGCGCTAACTTGTGTGTTTGTACGTCTTGGCACTAAATAATAGTACTTGGCATTGTTTAAGCATATTGTGTGTTCTTAGATGTTGATAATGCACTCAGAATGGCACTTCTGCTCTTATCCCAGCTATTATGCAGGCAACCTAGCAATTATGAAACTTGTTCTATTAATCTTGCAATTATGAATTCCTGAAACCTGCTCTATTATGCTCTTTATGTACCACAGTGATATATTGCTGTCTCTCTTTCTACAAATGTACTTATTTTAAGTCGCTTTGGATAAGAGCGTCTGCCAAATGCCCTAAATGTTAATCAAACAAACACGAAACTGAAGTCGCAAACTCAATATTTGGAAGGAAGAAGTGAGACATTTACACTCCCCCCCCAACCCGTTTCTAAAATGCTAATGAACTTCTAATATACTCTCTTGACGTCTGCATTTTAAATAGACACGTTCGCAACCCGAGTACTACTACTTGCACATCCTGTATGTGTATGTGACAAATAAACTTCTTGAGTCTTGAGTGTACTGTGTCGAGGCAGCTTGTTGTGGATAAAGACACTGCAAAGAAAGACAGCTTTGTTTATATGACTCAAGGGGAAATAAGTTATGCTTCTGTGTCGACCTATTGCCATCACTCCACGTCGATTATCGCACTCCTGTATAACCACAGTCAAAGCACATACTTTTATTACGAAGACGGACCTGATCTGCCGACCCAGCACGAACCACCCATTATAACCCGATTTATTGTTTAACTGCTCCTTGTTCAATAAAGTCAAACAGCAATCAGTTGACATGATTGCTTGCTTCCATGTGTGCCTAACGGTAACTAAGAAAATCTAAACGGTAACTGAATGATCAAGGTCGCAAGAGAACCACTATACGCGATAAGATACAGGTCTCCGCTTTGCTCAACGTTACCGTTATCTTACTGTTATTGTCCTGAGACCCAGGGTCGGTATTCGGTCGGCAGGTTACCAAAAACACAACATACCGGCGGCGGCGGTGGTGGTGCTCTGAAGGGTTCCCGCCGAAACAAAAGTGGCCCTTTAAAAAACAGACCCAAAAAAGGAACACACACACACACACGCTTGGCCCTACATTCCTGGTGTGACCTTAACTCCACATCCAGTAAGGACCCGGGAATGTCTCGACTTAATGTTGTGACATTTGAAAAAAAGCATTTGCCAGCCTTTGCTGAGTAGTCGGTCCACTTCCAGATTTGCCACTGACAGCGCCAGACTAAACACAAGGCAAACAGTTAGCTGCTGTGCTTCCCAGGAGAACATTAAACATGCAGACTGTGCTAAGAGGTGACAAAGCTCGCTGGTAACGACAAACCTTGCCGTCATGGGCAGTATATTTGATCAGTATCTCCAGAAGTGAGTGTTACCATGACAATCTATGACCTGCGAGACTGACTGTGTGTAAGCGGCAGTGCTTAGTTCCCCAGAGCCGACCTGTGGCCGCTCAAAGCACCTTACAGTTATCGCTTCACAATTCACCCATTCGTTCATTCATTCACACACACATTCATTCACCGATGGCGGTGTCGACCATGCAAGAAAACAGCCAGCCACTCGGATAGACCAAGCAGATAGGGCCGGGCCAAGGAGTCGAACATGGAATAAATTACATCACTTGAACAAAAGGAGAAGGAATCACTGGGATTACTGTTAATGGACTGAGTCAGGCCCAACACACGCCCACTCGCTAGTACGCACTAAGGAAAGGAGCTTTAACGGATAAAACCATAGACTGTACGGATAACACACGACCCAACAGCGATGTAATCCAACATAGAATGAAATGTAATAGTTTGGCCCGTGATACAAACGCGTATTGTATTCAAATGCGGAGGCAGAATGTTGCGATGGCCAATGCCTATGCATCGGCACGCGGCTTACTACCGGCGGGGGGAAATTATATTATATGTATAATGTATTGTAGCACATTATTTGCAGCGTGTGTGTGTGTGTGTGTGTGTGTGTGTGTGTGTGTGTGTGTGTGTGTGTGTGTGTGTGTGTGTGTGTGTGTGTGTGTGTGTGTGTGTGTGTGTGTGTGTGTGTGTGTGTGTGTACAAATATATATATATATGCAGGTGTAATGTACTGTATATGCAAGCGTTTGAACATGCGATACGTCTGTGTGCCCTAACAATAACTCTGTTGTCATTGTACATTACCAGTTACAATGCTGCTGTACTTGTATTGTTTAGGGGTGTTGAGCAGGGCCCTCGGAGTGACGGTGTGTGTTTTATCGTTCCACCGGAGAGGAGGACTCAACCCACTGCAAATAAATAAAAGGAGTTAATTGGAAGCGAGTCCGAGTACCTGATGCATGGCGGTGAGTCCATCCTCGTTGAACAGGTCCGGACTGACGCCGCCCTTCAACAGCTCCCTGACTGCACAGAGAGAGAGACAGAGACAGAAAGAGGGACAGAGAGACAGAGGGAGAGAGAGTCAGACAGACAGAGAGAGACAGACAGACAGAGCCAGACAAACAGAGAGACAGACAAACAGAGAGACAGACAAACAGACAGACAGACAGACAGACAGACACACAAACACACAGAGGGCAGAGTCTCTTTAGTACAAATATAATTGCTCCAAGCATTTTGCGCACTTTTCCCGCTTTCATAACTCGCGCCGGTTACAAAGGACATCGGGTCAGTCTGTTCTGTCGTGGAACCAAACCACTTGCCTCTATAATTAGCCCCTAATCCACGGGCAAACAATACAGAGGATTGAACGTTGCCTGTGGCCCTTTAAAAACGCCACAGGGAAGAATCAACTATCCAATATTCATGGATCACCAGCTCGTGAACTTTACAGCGCGCCGCTGTTGCCTCTTTGGGCTCAGCAGGGCGAATATCCTGACCCGAGAGATTAAAACCTCCCGTTTCAGCGCGGCTTGCCCACACAGGGTCCCGGAGAAGCCTGAGAAAGTAAAGTTCCCGTTCACCACCATTAGCAGGGGGCTTAGCTGGCTGGCAGTGACTCTATGGCCGCATTGACGTCAAGTGACGGCAGGATTTCCCCCGAGGCTCGGGCATCGAGCCACTTTCTAAGCCTTCACGCGTGAAAAATGAGTTTGTTACAGTAATACTGTATTACTGACCTGTCCTTTCCGGACTTTCTTGGCTTACAGAGGCACACACACCTCGCTTTCGATCGTGAAAAGTAATGTGTGGCTCTTGACATGGAGATATATCTATCCATCTATCACAATTCTGTCATTTAACAGACTTATTTATCCATAGTGACTTGAGAAGTTAAGAGAGATACAGGTTAATAAAGGCAACTCAACCAAGGATGCTCTTATCCCAGCTATTATGCAGGCAACCGAGCAATTATGAAACTTGTTCTATTAACCTGGCAATTATTAATGCTTGAATCCTTTTCTATTCTAATCTTTATGCACCACAACGATATATATGCGGTCTCCTTCAACAAATGTACTCTTTGTAAGTCGCTTTGGATAAAATCGTCCGAATGCCCTAAAAGTAAAATACAATGTCAATGGATGCCGACAGGTAGACAAAGGGATCCACCTGGTGCCTTTTCCCTGTGAGTCAAGCAACCTAATCGCTAGACTATCCTGCAGACCTCCTCTGCTGTATATGACTGGGAGTCTTCACCACTCACCCTAACCTCTCTGGCCTTTCACACGTGTGTGTGTCTCTGTGTGTGTGTGGCACTAGTACCCACCCTCCTCCAGGTCGTTGCGCGAGGCCGCCTCCAGCAGCGTGACGGTGTCTGGGAAGGTGACCCGCCGCGTGCCTGAAGGACCCGACGACCCCTCCCCCTCCTTCTTCTTCTTCTTCTTGGTGTTGTTGTCCGCCTTGCTGGCCCGGGAGCCCCGCGTCGCGGCGTCCTTCTCCATCTGTGCCCAGCCCTTCAGCTGCTGCGCCCGCCGCTTCTGTGCGTGCTTCAGCCGCTCCGTGGCGCTCAGCCGACCCACCGTGGACATCTCTCCCAGCAGCTCGCCGTGCTCCGCCGCCATGTCCCCTCCCCCACCAACCCCCCGCCGCCGGCCTCCTCCGGCCAGCCCCCCCCTTCCTGCTCCTCCTCCTCCTCGCTGCCCTGGAGTGTGTTGCTGTTGTTGTTGTTATTGCTGCTTTTCCTTCTTCCTCCGGTCTCCCGTCCAGACGAATTTAAGGTCCTCTCCGTGGGGGGCGATGGGAGCGGCCTCTACCTGCCCCGCCCCTCACCTGGTGTGCCCATGGAAACGGGCCTTTCTGTGAGGCTCCAGGTTTAGCTCCATGTTGAAATGGCCTGCAAATTCTCCTTTCCCGTCTTTTCTTTCCCTCGCCCTCCTCCCCTAACCCCGGTCCTCTTTAATCACTCCCAAAGTGACGCAAAATGAAACGAAGAAAAAAAAACAATTGAAACCGTTCAAGCATCCACATAATTCCCAAAAAGTCCAAAAAGTCATGTCCAAAGGGATGGTAGGTAGTCCGAGCTTGTAGCCAACATCTACACACCGATGGCAAAGAAACAGGGACGTATTTATATGAAAACGAGATAGAGATTGAGATGGAGAGTGAGAGTGAGAGTGAAACGCGACCAGAGGCACGCGAGGGGGGGTTCGACGTTACCCGCCGATCCGCTCGGAGGACACCGCCGTCGGGCAACAGTGACACCCCGGTGGTGGTGGTGGTGGTGGTGGTGGGGAGTCCCCAGGGACCATGGCTACTACAACTACGACTACACTACTACAGCTACAGTCGGGAGGGGCTGTGCTCAGCAGCAGAGCGGAGGAACCAGCTCACACATTCCGAGTAAAGTTACCAACAAAAAAAAAAGGGGGAAAATTTAAGGAAGGTTTCCTGCCTGCCTGCTCCCCACCCTTAACCCTGAACCCAGCCAGCAAGCAAGCCAGCCACCACCACCCCTATGGAGAATGAAAAGGAACATTCACAGGGTTTAACGTTGCACAAGGCCTCATTGAACAGCACACGGTGAGAGAGGGAGAGAGAGCGCGAGCGAGAGAGAGAGAGAGAGAGCGAGAGAGAGAGAGAGAGAGAGAGAGAGAGAGAGAGAGAGAGCGAGAGAGAGGGCGTTCCAAGCCGTCACGGGTGCAGGGTGCAGGGGAGGTGGTAATCCCGGGGCGAGTGGACGAGTGTTTGTTGGGGCCCGTGTGCTGTGAACTTCTGGGTGATGGGTCGTCCCCCAGTAAAGAGCACGTCTCGGCCAGGGCTGGTCCACCACCTGTGTGTGTGTATCCACCTGTTCAGAGAGAGAGAAAGAGAGAGAGAGAGAGAGAGACAGTGAGAGGTAGACAGAACAGGAAGAACACAACTTTTGTGTGTGTGTGTATGCGTGCATGCGCATGTGTGTGTGTGTGTGTCTTAAGTGTACGTTACAGCCTCGGCACTCATAATCCTGTTATCTTTAACCTCTGAGCTCCATCTCCCCTCCCCCCCTACCATACGCCCCCTCCCGCACCCCCCCTCCCTAATCCCAGGAAACCCGAGACTGAGGGACGTTTTTCATTAATGATTGACACAACCTGCCCCATCCAAGACACACATTTCGTCGGTGCCATGTTCACCTTGGGAGTGTATGCAATGCAGAGAGAGGGCACGTGTGTGTGTGTGTGTGTGTGGACGCGTGTGTGTTGTGCGTGTGCGTGTGTGTGTGTGTGTGTGTGTGTTGAGTCACCTATGAGGAGAGAGGTCTCAATAGGCCAGCGATCCAACCTAGCTAACCTGCGGTGATGTTTTGTTGTTGTTGTTGTTGTTGTCGTTGTCGACGGCGACGGCAATGGCGGCGCTCCGTCAGCAGGGGCTCTCTCTCGCACCCGTACGGGTTACCACTCCCCCTCCCCTCTTCTTCCTCTTCCTCCTCCTCCTCCTCCTCCTCCCTCCTCCTCCTCCCATGCATGTCGTCCATTATTTAGTGGTGCGAGCGCAGGGAGGAAGGTCAACCAGAGCCACCAACACAGATAGGGAGAGTGAACGTGCCATGAGCGGAGCCAGCGCGCTTGGCCAGGAAGTGTTGTGTTGTGTGTGTGTGTGTGTGTGTGTGTGTGTGTGTGTGTGTGTGTGTGTGTGTGTGTGTGTGTGTGTGTGTGTGTGTGTGTGTGTTTCATGGCAAGGCTAACCACCGTGTCCAGGCCGACTGGGAGGGGCGGGGGGTGTAGGCCTATAATGTAGTTTACGTTAGCTTAGGGTTAACAGGGTCCTCCTACCTCAGGCTGGGATCTTAGGGAGTGACTTTTTAAAAGAAAAATGATCAGGGAGTTGAAGCGTGAGGTTCCACAACAACGCGTGGTTAAAGGATACCGTCATCCCATTATTCTCCTCGTAATCACGTAATATCAAGCCATCATGTTGTATGCTGACTAGATCAGTTTACCTGTCGGTACAGTACGGTCCACTGGGTAGGCTGGTCGAGTAATCATGCATCTAGGTGGACATTCCCACTTGTGATGTCACTAGACGGTAGTCACATGGCAAGCCACTCTTAAGAAAAATAGAAGGGCAGCTGTCATTGTATCTTCTTGCTATTTCTATCCGTTAGCCCACAATGTAAGGATTTCCTCAGATTCAGCCGGCTCGTAGGTTCGTATCCGTATTCCCAGGAGACCTGCGTGGAGTGGCAGACTGGCCCAAGCCCCCCACACACACACACACACACACACACACACACATACACACATACACATACACATACACATACACATACACATACACACACGCACACGCACACGCACACGCACACGCATCCACTCCTCTGACATGTGAACATCTCAACTCATGCCAAGCAAGCGTGCACAACAGCAACAACAATAGTCGGAGTAGAGCGCCATTGCACGCTAAGGCAGCCTAATGTTCCCCGATGAAAGATGAGAGGTTACGGACATCAAAAGGTGGGGAGGAAGATCGTGGACAGAGAAAGGACTCAAAAGCAGCTTTGAGGACACCAGGTCAATGTTCGCCGACCAACCTGTTTTCATACAAAGTGTGTTTCAAGTCGTCAAAAGGGACGTGACATTTTACCTGCTTTCAAAAAGGATGAATGGGAGTGGTGCGTGGCCACAATGGTGGACAGAGACATCACAGCCCTTATCACAGAGGTTCTTGTTCTCTTGTTTGCCATGAATCACAATTTATGTGATAATCATAATCAATGTCATCATGATAACAGTTCTCCATCTTGCCACTCCGGTTTTACATCAATGGGGAAAATAGCATAGCAAGGGGATGGTACTCCTGGTTTACAAAGGAAAGTGTACCTAGCGATTAGCAGCCGGGGATCAGCAATCAGGAGTCTTTTGATTTGAGTTAGGCTAAAGTGGCAAAACAAGCTAGCTAGCAAGTCGTCCATTGTAGACACTTTATCTGACGAGAGGGTGGGGATTTGGGAACCTTGTTCATATTATGTAGATGTATGAATCAAGAAAAAGTTGAGTCTGGCCAATAGTATATCATTGTCTGCCTTGTTTCTTATCAGGACTAGAGGCCGTGCCAATGGTTAAGGCAAGGCACTGCCAATGGGGCGCCACTGAAGCACACCTTTCACCTTTCATCTGTATTTGTTCTAGACATAACTGTGGACACATGTTTACAGATAGTTGTACATTCACTGGCCCCTGTTATATAAGATAAGATAAGGTAAGACAATACTTGAGCTTGAGCCAAGATGAGGAGTCTAATCTGGATTTTTAGTTTTCCATACACGTTGTAAATTGTACATGGAGAAGAGAAAAATGAGTTGAAACGCTGCGTCACTGACTGCAGAATCCAAACAGAAATGAAAACATAGTTTTCATTCCACTGCGAGAGAGAGAGAGAGATTGTGAAAAATGTATTTGAGATAGGCTAAACCATCTTGTTTACTAAAGGGGAACGCCAAAAGGAAAAGGGAAGAAAATGCAAAAGCGGCCTTTCTTAATCCTGTTGTGAGTGTGGGAGTTTGAGCTGGCGAAGCTGCCTGCCTCGTAATCACACAACAATGTCAGGTCAAGCCACCACAGAAAGAGACAAGAGGTTGCATAATGAGCATGACAGCGCAACAGAGCGGGTGAAGATACAGGATACAGGGTTTTGCAGAGGACATAACACACACACACAACACACACACACCACACACACACACACACACAGAGACAGAGACAGAGAGAGAGACACACAGACAGACAGACACAGAGAGAGAGAGAGAGGATGTGGTGGGGGCAAGAGTGCAGCCAAGATAGAGTGTACAGACAAGACGAGAGAAGGAAGGATGGGGAGGAGACACAGTGTGTAGTGACTCTAGACACAGGAAACCCAGTCCATGTCCTGTACAAGCACACAGCCAGGGGGAAACATAGGGCTGGTGAGTGTGATTCGCCATTGTAAGCCGTTTCACAATTGTCATGTGACTGCCGTCTAGTGACATCACAAGCAGGAATGTCCACCTATATGTATGATTACTAGATCAGTCTACCAGCCTACCCAGTGGACTGTACTGACAGGTCAACTGATCTAGTGTGCATACATCGAGGTGCACATTCCCACTTGTGATGTCACTAGACGGTAGTCACATGGCAATTGTGAAATGGCTCGCAATGGCTAATCACACTCACACCTGGTGGCATGATATGACCCCTTTAAAACGATTCTGACGGTGTCAATGTGGGACCGAGCTGTGATTTAGCCCGTTCTACAAAGGGACTTTGGCCAATCGACATGAGACTATTGGCGACTTGATCATCTATTGAACGTAGTCATGTGTAGGATGCAGACAACAATACACCAGGCCTACGAGCAAGGTTTACAGAGCGAGGTCCACCAAACTTTACCTATAGTACCCTAAAGACAGCCGCAAGACAATACGAGACACTTTGACCACAGATTTGCGTCGAAAGCAAGCTTTTATCTTTTTATCTCGCCTGGTTTTTAGCCTACAACCCCTTGCTGGTGTTACTTTATATATACAACAATGTTTGAAAACCATCACAGAGGTACAGGGGGACACGTTGTGCAAGAATATGGTGGAGTTTACGGATAACAATTTGTTTCGATTGTTTCAATTGGAATTCTTAAAGAGTCATATTATACCACCCGGTGTGAACGCCGTCGTCGTCGTGACGAAGTGACATCACCAGTGGGAGTGATATCATGGGTGGGAGTGACATCACAGGTGGGGGTGAATGACATCACCGGTGCGAGTGACATCACAGGTGGGAGTGAGTGACATCACAGGTGGGAGTGAGTGACATCACGGGTGGGAGTGACATCACGGGTGGGAGTGACATCACCGGTGGGAGCATCCACCTAGATGTCTGCTGACTAGATCAGACTAGCAGCCGACCCAGTGGATGGTATTGTACCAACTGGTAGATTGATCTAGAATTATAGTAGTCAATTATACCAGTGACATCACAGGTGGGAGTGACATCACAGGTGGGACTGGCTCACACCTGGTGCTATACTAGGTCACCTTTAACATGTGCCTGTGTTGATCTGAATAGGATGTTATTATTATTATTATATAGGATTTTATAGCATCCTCTTATTGATTGATTGATTATTGATTGAAAACGCTGCAGTAAAACACATTTTAAATGTATCACAGAGGTACACTGTCAGAACAAGATCAATGTCTCGATTTTGTTTGCTATTTATTTTACAAACATGTCCACAGCAACTTCCTCTTTACATGATCCAACAAAGTGCATTTATATATATATATACTGTATATATACATATATATATATATTATATCTTTGTTAGCTAAAAGGCTTCAGACGATCGCCTCCGAGTTGGAGGAGCGGATAATGAATAAAATAAATACAAAAGTTACGAACTAAAGGCAACACACTCAACGAAACTATGCTTCATGTTCAACGTGAGGCGGAACAGTACGAGAATAAGAACAGTATGAGCATCTGAACGTACCTGTTGCGTTCGTGTTGTCTTGTATGAAACTGAATCAGGTGCCGACGACATGGGAAACACTTCACCTTAACGACCGCCTGCTGCCGTGTCCGCTAGAGGGCGCTGTCGCAGTCTGCTCCTCCTGTCCGCTAGAGGGCGCTGTCGCAGTCTGCTGCCTCCTGTCCGATAGATGGCGCTGTCGCAGCCTGCCCCTCCTGTCCGCTAGAGGGCGCTGTCGCAGCCTGCCCCTCCTGTCTGCTAGATGGCCCTGTCGCAGTCTGCTCCTCCTGTCCGCTAGATGGCACTGTCGCAGTCTACTCCTCCTGTCTGCTAGAGGGCGCTGTCGCAGTCTGCTCCTCCTGTCCGCTAGAGGGCGCTGTCGCAGTCTGCTGCCTCCTGTCCGCTAGAGGGCGCTGTCGCAGCCTGCCCCTCCTGTCCGATAGATGGCGCTGTCGCAGCCTGCCCTTCCTGTCCGCTAGAGGGCGCTGTCGCAGCCTGCCCCTCCTGTCTGCTAGATGGCGCTGTCGCAGTCTGCTCCTCCTGTCCACTAGATGGCGCTGTCGCAGTCTACACCTCCTGTCCGCTAGAGGGCGCTGTCGCAGTCTGCTGCCTCCTGTCCGCTAGATGGCGCTGTCGCAGCCTGCCCCTCCTGTCCGCTAGAGGGCGCTGTCGCAGCCTGCCTCTCCTGTCCGCTAGATAGCGCTGTCGCAGCGCCATCTAGCGGATATAGAAAATATAGAAATATTATTTGTGATTAAAACGTTTGTTTGCAAAAAACAAACAAAAAGGGCTCACCAGATTTAATGAAAAATTGCACAAATAAAAAGTGCTATTTTGTACAAAAAAAGAAAAGAAAAGAAAACTATAGCAAAGCAAAACTATGCATATAACCTGAAACACCGAGAATCTCAGTTGTCACACGCACACACACCCACACACACACAGTCTTCATTCTGTGGGAAATCCGAGAAGTAATTGAGTCTGTTTTTAATACCCAGAATTCCCAGTAAGACAATGATGTGACTCCCTAATCTGTTGACCCCTCCGGTGACCTGGCAGGTCAACATAGCAGTGACTCTCTGCAGAGGAAACCCCAGCAGTGCCCATCTCTCCCTACTGGGGGAGGGACGCGGAGCTATAACTCCATGGGCAGAGGAGACATTACCCCGTACTATCATACCAGCGATGACCAGGATCGTATAGGAAGTCATAGACATTTTGGAAATATTAAATAGATAGTAGGTTGTGTGTGTGTGTGTGTCTGTGTGTGTGTGTGAGAGAGAGAGAGAGAGAGAGAGAGAGAGAGAGGGGGGGGGGGTGAAATAGAGAGAGAGAGAGAAGAGAGAGAGAGAGAGAGAGGGAGGGGGAGGGGGTGAGAGAGGGGGCGTGTGTGCATGTGTGTGAGAGAGAAAGACAAAGTGAGAGAGAGATTGTGTTTGTGTCAGAGAGAGAGAGAGACAGAGAAAGACAGACAGAGGGAGAGAGAGAGAGAGACAGAGAGAAATTGAAATTGAATTGAAATTGAATTGAGAGAGACAGAGAGAAATTGAAATTGAATTGAAATTGAATTGAGAGAGACAGAGACAGAGACAGAGAGCGAGAGTGAGAGCAAGAGAGCTTGTGCCAGACTGATGATCTCCTATTCACTCTCTCAGCTGGACCTTCCTCCAGTCCAACATCTTACATGACATCTTAAAGACTTAAGCTTAGGAAGAGGGAAGAGGGATTTGTCCAGACACAATCAGCCGCACACAAACTGGAGCCATGGCATCCCATTCATATGGTCCACCGTTCTCGTCCCTAAACCTATTAACACGCTCTTTGGTAGACAGGAAGGGATAGACTGCCGGATGGTATTCAAATCTTTTGTTTTGCATGGGTCGTTGTCACCTTGTGTACGGCTGCACAAATAGGGTCTCACTGGGTCTCATTTTGTTGGTATTTGGTCAGTGTTTGGACAAGATCCATGCCTGGACAGGACTCTTTTATCACATGTGGCCTTTGTATTTCTAAAGATACTCAGATATATACCTCGATGGTGGAAGTTCCTTCAAGGGTTCTTCAGAGATCTTGTTGAGGGTTAACCCTTTTTAATGAGATGAGAAAATCCATATTGACAAATGTATGTGACTATTAAACGCACGGGCTTCACTAATCTTGGTCCTTTGTGACTGAGAGGCCACTTTTCGTTTGTTCCGCTGGGGAAATAGACCACCGAAGCCCTTATCTGGAGCAATAGAGCACAGAAATAAATTATGGTTTTGGAGCTCCAGTGAAACCAGAAGCAGCAGCGACTGTGGCGGTGTATTGGCCGTCTCCTTGCAGATAACATGGGAATGTGTATTAGGGTTGGTTGTTCAAAGTGTATACGGCCTATGGGCTACATATGAAGCCTTTCCTCGATATGTAGGCCTATGGGGAGATGTTGCACGTGTTTCATGCTGGACTACTTCTGTTGACTTCAGTAAATACACGTTTAATTGACCTTAATCGGCGTATTTGCACACTGTTGTAACACTACCTACACATGCATTTCTGCAAATGCATTTTAAAGGATGAAATGCAACACAACAGAGGGCGAAACCTGGGCCTATCTATCAACTCCCTGCAGAAACTTAAGTGTACGTGGATGCAGGAGGTGAGGTGAGCCACTTCCTTTTATTTATTTCTTTATTTCTTTATTTCTTTATTTGTAATAATTATTATTTAAAATATATTTTTTTAATGGTATATTTTAATGCATATTTCTAAGGGATTCTGTGCCTTTATTATGGACAGCACAGTGAAGGAGAGACAGGGAATTGGGTCGCAGAAGAGAGGGAATGACCTGGAGCACATATAGCAGGACCACAGGCAGGAATCGAACCCGCATCGCTCCGACAGGTGAGCCACGCCCATGTTCACATCAACACACACACACGCCTTCATTCATTCAACCGCAGATTGGGTAGAGCACAACCAAAAAAAAAACAACCCAAAACATCCCATTGCCTGCTGCTGTGTTTGCGGTAAGATCAAATTGGCTTCATTAAGGGAATGCATGGAGGCTGATTTGTGATTTAACAACAACACACCAGCCACAACTAGAAGTCCCCCATACCTTCATTTTGATGGTTTAACTCACACACACTTTGTAGTTGCAAGGTCTGTTTGGATGTGACGTGTTGGTGTGTGTTTGATTGCACCACCAGTGGAACCGGTGTGTCCAAACAGGAGCATGTTTAAATGTGGATTGCATGCCAAGTCAAGTGCCATATATATTGTTTTGTTGTTGTTGTTGATGGTGGTGGAGAGGATCATTTTATAAAATGAATCAGTTCAATATACAGTCCCAATTAGGACATTTATAGCAGCGTTGGGGGAGGGGGGGGGGGTATACCAGCCACTTCAGACTCCCACCCTCCAGGAACCCTGTCTCTGGTTTGCAATGGGGGGTCATTGTAATCCAACTTGTTTTCACTGTCTTGCTGGGAAGCAGAGACATTAGCACTACATTAACCTGCACAAAGAACCCCGAAACTTATTCAGTTTTTTCCCCACTGTGTGAATGGCATTATGCATAGTACCACCCCCCCCCCCCATGGTGTCGGCTCTCCTGGCCACTTACAGTTGAACAACTTGTATTTCAATAACTATTGAGGAATATTCACACTTTCCTAATGGCGCCGCACACACTGCTGGAGCTGTAGTGCCCGCCCGCCCCCACCATGTCTACCTGATGTTTAGTATGGGCTAGAATAATAATACTAATAATACAACTGCATGTTCAACCAACATCAGTTTTGTATATTAGCATCCCTAATGTATATTGATGGATTAAAAGTGTTGATTGCATGTTTGACCAATACAGTAGATCTTTAAGTATAGCCTGCTTTCTCCACTTTATGTTGTATATGGATGTTGAGGTTGATAAATGCATGGCTGACTTAATGTGGTGATAAAGTTTTGGTTGCATTTTATTCTAGACCTTCAGAAATTAAAATCGGAAGCAGTTGATATGCTTTGTTGCTGTTTTTTTTTGTTTGCAAACACATTTTTTGCATGTTTGCATGTTGCATCTTTGCAAGTCACCCCAACAGTAAACTTCCACGAGTGTTGTGGGTTTTTATCATAAAAGTTATTTACAGTGTCCCTCCCATCCAACAAACCCCCCCCCCCCCAACACACCACACACACACACACACACACACACCCCTCGGGCCCCCCCGTGGCGACCAGTCTTTCTGCGAGGCAGCAGATAAACTCTCCATTCTCTCCTCGATTACGCAGCGGGATTTACATGAAACTGTTAATTGTTTGCTCTTCAAATAGAGTCAGCTTGTGGAGCCAGCAGTCTGAAGTTAAGGACCGACCACCCACCATCACCACCTCCCCTCCAACAGCTGCTCAGCATGACAAAGCAGCAGTGGATGGAGCAGAGCGCCTTGGCACCGGTCGCCCTCCTGCCGCCCTACCTCCAGACGGCGCACCGAGACCATCACCACCACCAACAACAACAACACCTTGACTCCACCACCCACAGTTGGAGTAACAGCCACTCGGACCCCAGCAGCTCTTCTTCAATTTCTTCTTCTTCATCCAAACACTTTGGAGACTCTGGAGGATCACGCCGCGCCTCGCCCCATGCTGTTGCGGCGGCGGCGCACCGGTTGGAGACGCTAGGAGGAGGAGGAGGAAACCCGTGCGTAACAGCCACTATGGATACCAGTGGTAACCGTCTACCGCCCCATGGGTCTGCGTACCCGAGCAGACCACAGACCAGAGAGGAGGAGGCGATGGACGCGGACAAGAGCTCCAGCAGCAGCAGTAGGAAGAAGAACTACCAGCGGTATCCCAAACCTCCCTACTCATACCTCGCCATGATCGCCATGGTGATCCAAAACTCCCCGGACAAGAAGCTGACGTTATCAGAGGTAAACGAAGGATCACTTTTTAAATAGAGTGTGTGTGTGTGTGTGTGTGTGTGTGTGTGTGTGTGAACACGACCAATGCGCAACGGAGACACGCTTACGCATTGGAGTACGCGCCCGGCACTAGTTGTTTTACGCACGGCGTCTTAGACGCCCCAAAGCCCCTCATTTTCTTCCAGTCAACTTTTGATTGCAAGAGAGTGGATCTTTGTTTCCTTTGGGTGTTTATCTTGGTGTGTTTTTGTTGTGGTGACACTTAGAACGACAGGGTGCATTTCAATGACGCCGTTTTAGTTTGATAAGAGTGCACCTTTAGAGAAACCAGGCACCGGTTTGTACCCACGAGTTCAGATAAGGAGTGCAATCTTAAATAAACCATTTGTATGGCACAGAGGCTATTGTACATTATACCACACAGATTTAGAAATTATCACAAATGTCAACTGACACAACAAGTATTCAATGCTTGAGCAGCATATTTCCCACAGTTTAAAACTAATGATTACAGTCATTTATTTTCTCCTTTTGATTGTTGTCTAGATCCTGAAGGAGATCAGCACACTCTTCCCATTCTTCAAAGGAAACTACAAGGGCTGGCGGGACTCAGTGAGACACAACCTCTCCTCCTATGACTGCTTTGTGAAGGTGAGTGTCCTCCTCGCATCCCCGTCTAGTAAATTGTACATGGATTGCATTTATACAGCGCTTTTATCCAAAGCACTTTACAGTATTGCCTCACATTCACCCATTCTTACACTGTCGGCGGTGCCAACCATGCAAGGTAACAACCAGCACGTCAGGAGCAGTTAGGGTTAGGTGGTGTCTTGCTCAGGGACACCTCGAACCAGCAACCTTCCTGTTGCCAGACAACTGCTCTTACCTCCTGAGCTACTGCCGATATAGTGAGTGTTGTTTCACAGTTGGTGCACACACACCCCCCACAGCTGTGGGGGGTGTGTGTGTTTGTTTGTTTGTTTGTTTGTTTACTTTGCTGCGGTGTTTGCTCGGTGTGAAGCACTAAGCTGGGTTCTATTTCGCCGAGTCTCACTTTCTTCGACTTCTTCTTCTTGGGATGTCCGATGACATGTAGGTGCTGAAGGACCCCGGCAAGCCCCAGGGGAAGGGCAACTTCTGGGTGGTGGAGCTGAGCCGCGTGCCCCTGGAGCTCCTCAAGAGGCAGAACACGGCCGTGTCGCGCCAGGACGAGACCATCTTCGCTCAGGACCTGGCGCCCTACATCCTCCACGGCCACGTCCACAAGCCCGCGGACGCGGTGCCACCGCCACCTCCACCACCCCTACCACTTCCCACTCCCCGGGACATCATCATCACCACCACGACCCTGCCCCCTTCCTCCTCGTCCTCCTCCTCATCCTCCTCCTCCTCCTCCTACCCCTCCCCCCTGCGGGAGGACCTCTACCGCCCCAAGCTGGACTCCTCCTTCGCCATCGACTCATTGCTGCACAGCCTGCGTCCGGCGAGCGCGGGCGAGGCGGACAGGCCCCACGCCGGAGACTGCTGGGGCGAGGCGGCCAAGTACCCTCACCAGCACCCCCACCTCCGACCCTCCCCTTCGCCACGGCCTCGCTACACCTCCTCTGTGCGGAGCGCCTCGGCCAGCTCAGCCAGCCCCGCCTCCTCCCTCTCGGAGGAGGACTGGCGCGCGCCGCCGCCGCTGGCCAGAGGGGGCGTCGGCAAGCGAGTCTTGACAGCGAGGGCGGGCGGGCCGGACTCGGACGACTGCAAGCCCCCGCAGCACAAGGCCACGCGGCGAGGCGATGCCCCCGCAGTGGCCACGCCCCCCTGGGAGCTGCCCACCTCCTACGCCAAGTACGCCCCGCCCAACGCCGTGGCCCCGCCCAGCATGCGCTTCAACGGCGGTCCGCTGGTCCCGCTGCATGGCAGCGGGGGGCTGCCGCCGCTCTACGGCTACGGGGGGTCCCCCGTGGCGGGGGCGGGGCCGGGCCACTTCCTGGGACACGCCTACTGGCCCCTCCTGCCAAGCGCACGTATAGCCATCCAACCGCCGCCCATCCTCATGGACCTAGACAGCATGTTGCAGTCGGTGCCGCCCAACAAGAGCGTGTTCGACGTGCTGGCACCGTCCGGCCCGGGCTCGCACTCGCACCCGCACCACCACCACCACCACCACCACCACATGCCACTGGGTCAGTACCCGCTGCAGAACGGACCTCCGCTCAACCGGTACGCACAGTACTGACCACTGGCTCCGGTGGTGCGCGATTGACATTCTAATAATATGCAAGGCCACCAACAGAGACCTTTTTATGTACAGAAGGACGTGATGAGTTTGAAATCTACCTCGTGCGGAGTATTATGGGCCTGTGTTGCCGTGGTGATCTCGAAGGAGTGGGGGGTGGGGGCGGCGGGGGGAGGGAGGGGCCTCCTGCTGTGCGCCAGGGAACTGTAACTCTACGGTTTGCACTGGGAGTGTTATTTGCACTATTTTTTTATATCAGGGTATTGTCATGTGAGATAATGTTACGTGTTGCTGTTGTCAAGCTGCCTCGACAGGCGAATGTTTAATGTCAGATCTTTCACACACAGAGACGCCATAAAAAGCTATCCTGTAATTATATAACAGGCATCCTTTTATTGCAAAAAAAAAAGCTAGATATATATTTTTGTTTCATTTGACCTCACATGTCTAAGAAATACAGGCCTTAAACCATTGGAGACACTAATCATACAATTAAATGTCTATCAATATCTACCTCGATCTCTCAATGGAAAGAACTAAGTCAGTATGTATAGGGATATGCACTGAATGTGTTTTTTGCACTATTTCAATGTTTACAGTTTATATATTATCTACCTACAATCAATTATGATTTCCTGTTTGTTCCGTTCATGTTTTTTTTTTTCAAATCCTTGCACAAATCAGACTACGCCAAGAGCTGTTGTACTTGGCAGTGAATCCGTTGTACCACTGTTTTTATATGCCTTTTGTATTTTTATATGTGACAATGAATGTTTGTACATTTTTATACCTTTTTTGACAGTCGCTGTACCAGTTTGCAAAACTCAAGTTTCACCCATGTTCCACCCGGGGTTTTAAAATGTGTTCCGTTGGGTCCTTGACAAGTTGTGTTGATAAGATAAGACAAGACGTCACTTTATTTATCCCGGGGGGGACAGTTGGAGGACAAAGTAGGAAAGGAGCAACTATATAGGGTGCAACTAACCAATATACGAGTAAAATAGTGCAACGAAAAAATATGAGTAAAATAGTATTGTAGAGTATTGGTAAGGTGCAATACATTATATGTACAGCCAGAACTGTGAAAGATAATGACAGATTTCATAAATAAAACTGTAAACTAGTGAACAGAGTGCAATTTTCAAAATACACATCAGACCACAACAGTTAGGGCTTAGGATCACATTAGACTCTTGGCGCCTCCACCAATCAGAGAGCTGTACGTGATGCTATCAGTAAACCACAGAGAGATTGGTATCCAGAAAGGGAGGGTTGAGTTGAAATGGAGTCTGGAAGCTTCTCAGCTTCCTGGGCCTCTGCCTGGTGGTGGGTGAGTGGTGCCATTTGATTTCATTGACTCAGGGTGAAAGGAGATCTCCTGTCGCCTTCTTCTGTGGTGCATGACGGTGCTGCTATCAGTCTACCTCTCCTGGGCATGTCAGAGAGGCCTGTTGGGAGTCACTGTCCGACAGACGCTCCGCCTCCTCTGACACCGCCGCCAAAGAATCAGGAATCAAGCCCCGCCCCCCAGGACCCCCCACCCACCCCGATGACCACAGTGATTCTGCTGCCGTCAATTACCCTGATCTGTGTGCCCCAGCCCACAAGTTGTCATGTTCTTGTTCCAAAATGATACATTATCATTTGGTGGCATGCATGTGAAGTGTGTTAAATAGTCTTAAATATTCCATGAATAAAGACTTCCAATTATCTACCGATTCTGTTTGTTTCCATCCCAATGGTAAAAAATGTCCCTCCTGCTGTACAACACACAATATCTGATACACTGTTTAAACAAACCATTTTATTTGTAGGCCTATATGTATATATTTTTTTTAAACTTTTAATTTGGGGCCTGACTTGCATCCATGTATACAGACACACACACACACACACACACACACACCCACGGAAAGCTGATTTACATCTCCAGTTCCTCGGCCGTCAACCCCCTACTGTGTGTGCTGCAACGACCCCGATCTGTTTATCAGTGGCCCCTCGCATGCCTGCAATCCCACCCCCCCCCTCCCCCCCACTCCCTCCCCCCACTCCATTCCTGATGGGCCGAGAGGGGACACCCTTTTCAACCGGAGCCCCATCACCCCACTCCTTACCCCCCTGCGTGCAATCAGGTCTCATGCATGCCTGCACACTGCACTACACCCCCTGCTGGGGTCTATCTCAAGACTGGCCTTTAATGTAAACCCAGGAATGCACATGGACCGGCTATAAAGGTTTGCCATCTAATCAATACCGTGATTAGAGGTGACCGTACAGCACACAGAAAGGCTGGCTGGTGTTGGAAGCTTCCAACCTGAAGTACTGGTTGAAGAACAGCATCAAAAGAAAGTCATCCTCATTAAATTACCTGAGAAAAACCATTTGCAGCATGACCCGTTTCGTAGGTTGGAGCAAGACTGCCAAACCACTCAGAGAAACTGATTTTCTGTGTTTGTAATTCTGTATTGATTAAACAAAGCTTTTCCTGAAAGCAAATTGTGTTTGGACTACTACAGCATTCATTTTTGCTACTCGGAATGAACTTGTGACTCATAATCTGAGAGTGGGAATCTGTTAATTTGCAAAAAAAAAAAAGAAAGACAAAAAAGGCATTCATATATTTGAAAGGAGTTTTATTTGTCTGGTACTAAAACATACTCTGGGTTATGAATTAGTCCCCAAAAGTGAAAACATCAACCGTAAAATGTAGTCTGAGCTTTTATAAGTACGAGTGGTTAAATATAGATGTTGACTGTGGATACCCTTTAAACATCCACAATAGTCACATGAAACATCCTTGCTACATCATGAGTTGGCGTAACAAGCTAGATTTCAAGTATTTCCAGTTAGTACTGTTAGTCCTATCATACCTTTTCTAAAGCATATGCATGCAAATAGGTCGTATAAAATGCATAAGATCGCACTACTCGTGTAAACTGTGGTTTGACTACAATTCCTAGTTTTTCTAGTCGGTTGGACTGATTCTTTTATCGCGTTCGTCTTCCCAAATCCCTGTGGAAGGAATGGCTTCGACCTGCGGCCCTTTTCACACGCCTTCCTGGGCCATCCGGTACTCGAACACGCTGCCTCTCTCCTGGAAGCTGTGGTTCAAGCGCCTGTGCTCGCTCTCAGACTTCTTACCGTCTCCCTCCTCCTCCCCGTAGCCGCCTCCTCCAGGCGTGTAGAGGCAGAACATGTCCTGCAGGGGAGACAGAGTTAGCTCAATTACAGGGCCTCAGTGGATTAGTTCTTCAAGCACAGCGGACTGACTGTATATGATGTGGCACTGATCCTCTGAGAGGATGCTCCTCTGTCCTCTGACATAATGGCACTCAAATTAAGGACATCGTCATCACGGGTGAAGGCTCACCCCGGGCTCCAGGGCCACGGAGGTCTTGGCCCCCAGGTTGAGGACTCTGCCGTCGGCTCTGTGGAGCTGGTTCAGCCCAGAGGCACCGCTCTCAGCCCCTGGACCACCACCACAACAACAACAACAGGTTTGTTAGGTACAAATAATAAGGCAAGTTGAATAGAAAACCAACAGTTGGTGTAAACGAGTATTTAGTTAGCTCAGTCATTAGGTAACTACTTAAGGAAGAATAAACTTAAATAAAATACAGTGACATAACAGTGCAAGCTCGTACACTTCCATTGTAAAAGCGTGGGCCTCAGTTTGCATGCAAGGTTTTTTTGTAAACACCAACATTCAGCATGAGAGCGTGAACGCAGCCAACGATAGCGGAAAGGACAGAGGTCAGAGGTTACCCAGGAGCCCGTACGGCCGTGTGGAGCGCCTCTCCGTCAGCACGGACAGCACCACCTTGTCCCTGAAGAGCAGTTTGCGGACCACGCCCTCCCCCCCGCGGTACTTCCCCGCTCCGCCCGAACCCGAGCGCAGGGAGAACTGCTCCAGCACCACTGGGTACCTGGGGGGGGGGCCAAGTGTATACACGTTTTTTGAAAAATATTCAGAATTTAAATGTCTAGTTAGTTATTTATTTTGCTACAAATCACGGGCGATTAAACAATTGTGGCCCATCGTTTCAACCAATGAAATGACAACACGGCCGCCCACCTCTTCTCCAGAATCTCCGGGTCGGTGATCCTAGTGTTGGTCATGTGACTGTGCACGCCGCTCCGCCCATTCCAGCCGGGCCCCGCCCCCGCTCCCCCGGCAACCGTCTCATAGTAACCACTCCTCTCGTTGCCAAAGGAGATGTTGTTCATGCAGCCCTTGGTGACGGAGACATCAACAGAGGATTGACTTATACCGAGTGTGAGAGGGAACACACCACACACACACACACACACACACACACACACACACACACCACACACACACACACACACACACACACACACACACACACACACACACACACACACACACACACACACACACACACACACACACACACACACACACACACACACACACACACACGTCTTATCAATCTCAAAACTAGAGGGCGCTAAAATACAAGGTCAGGATATTTGTGCACACAAAATGTTTACATGCAAGTTTATATTTTTCACCTTGTGTTATAGTGCCCTCTAGTTTTGTCATTGATATGACGAGGCACACACAGACACAGACACACACACACACACACAGACACAGACACACACACAGACACAGACACACACACACACACACTTTTGAGGGCACTGCTCACCTGCGACGCGGCGCACACCTCAAACGCCCTGAAGATGACGTCGACGACCCGCTGGGACGTGAGCACGTTCCCGCCCACCACCGCGGCATTCCGGGAAGGCTGCAGGATCGACCCGGGCGGGATCACCACCTGGATGGGCACCAGGCAGCCCTGAGGAGGAGGAGGAGAACGAGGAGCAGGAGGAGGACGTAACGGAGCAGGTTGAACGGAGGCTGAATTCTGTTTTTTCTTTCTATAAAATTCACACACACGAGTACAAAAGTGTTCAAGCTTTGATGATTTGACATTTTGACTCGACTCTTTGACGATTTCTACATCTTGTTTCAAATGTCAGCAAGCAAACAGCAAATGTCGTGGTATATTCCTCTGGATTTCCGTGAATCAATATGAGGAATAGGAAACTTAAGAAAGGCTCCAGATTATTTCTCTCCTTGTTTAAAAACATAATTCTCTACGCAATTTGAAACAGTCATAGCAATACAAAATCTAAATGTACAAAACAAGGCAGTTATGCACAACCAGAATGTCACTCACTGCCTCTTCTCCGATTCTTGTCAAAGGAGGAATATGAGGATGAGGAGGGGGAGGAGGAGGAAGAGAAGGAGGAGGAGGAGGAGGGGATGAGGGATGAGGAGGAGGAGGAAGATGAGGAGTGGCCACCTGGTTGAGGGGGATGTCCTGGCCCACCATGCAGCGCAGGCAGTAGATGAGGGCTGAGAGGGTGATGGCGCGCGGGGCGTTGCAGTTGCCCCACACCTCGGTCCCGGTGCCCGTGAAGTCAAACACCGCACTGCCCTGCAGGAGGAGGAGGAGGGGGGAGGAGAGTTGAGGAGAGGGGAGGTTACCAACAACATGGCGAGGAGAGCTGGGTGATTAATCACCAATACTGTTCATGTCGACTGCGGTATGTCAGGGTTAGCGTCAGGGATTATGGGTATTGCGGTATTTATGAAAGTGAGGCAATCCAATTGAATTCAAAGTTCAGTACTAGCTACCACCTATTAATGATATCACCAGTGTAATTATTCTAATTACATGTAAGTCATACTTTAAAGGAGACATACAGTATAGTACCACCATGTGTGATTCCAAGCGCTTTCAAAAAATGCCATCTCCGGTTTTTGACATCACAAGTGGGAGTATGGTGGATAGATCAGCCTACCAGTGGCTACAGTGCACTGGGTAAGCTAGTAGGCTGATCTATCCACCATACATCTCGGTGGACAACCTAGAATTTGGAATGGCTAATCACGCTCACACCTGGTGGTATAATATGAGTCCTTTAAATTATCCTTTATTTAAAGAGGCTATAACAAAATGTGTACATTTCTTCCAGCCAACTACAGTATGAGTAGCTAACCGTGTGGAGTAGAAGAAACACATTGGCATTGACATTAAGCCGTACGCGCTGGTCACCTCTTCTTCGTTGATCTGGACACACAGTCTGATGGGCGTTCCGTCGTCCATGAAGTCCTCCGACTCCACCTGCAGGACACCCGTCTGCTCACGTCGCTTCCGCGCAAACTCCTTCAACATGTCTCTGACGGCCAGCTCCGCGTTACTCTGACACACACACACAGTCAGTCAGTCAGTCAGTCAGACACAGTCAGTCAGTCAGTCAGTCAGTCAGTCAGTCAGACACAGTCAGTCAGTCAGTCAGTCAGTCAGTCAGTCAGTCAGTCAGACACACACAGTCAGTCAGTCAGTCAGTCAGTCAGTCAGACACACACAGTCAGTCAGTCAGTCCGTCAGTCAGTCAGAAACACACAGTCAGTCAGTCAGACAGACAGACAGACAGACAGACAGACAGACACACAGACACACACACACACACACACACACACACACACACACACACACACACACACACACACACACACCTGGATGTAGCCCATGTAGGCCTGGACCACGGCCAGCCCGTAGCTGTCAATCAACTCGGCCACCAGCAGGCTCCCCCTCTGATTGGCCGCCACCTGAGCGCGCAGATCCGACAGGTTGTCGTGGAGATTCCGCGTCCCGGAGCAGTCTGGGTACCGGGCGGGAGCCATGAGTGCTTCAGTCACGGCTGGAGGGTGGAGAAATGAAGAGAATTTAAAAGGGAGCATCAATGTTTTTTGGTTTTTGTCTTGTTTCAGGTTGCTGGAATGTGGCGTGTTGAGGAGACATTCCTGACGAACACCAGAACTTCCTGGAAGTCCAGCAATACCAATGACAAACTTTATTTGTATAGTGTTTTCCTAACAACTGCCGCCCCCCCCGAAGAATGTTATTTCTCTCCTTCACGTCCCTCCACTATCTCTGTCCATTACCGTCCTCTCTCTCTCTCTCTGCTTCTCTCTGTCTCTCACCCTCTTCTTGGAAGACCCCGCCGGTGACCAGCTTGAAGGAGGTGAAGACGGCTCCTTCCTGCTGGAGGGAGGTGGAGTGGGGGGGCATGGAGCCCGGCGTGATGCCGCCGATGTCCGCGTGGTGCCCCCTGCTGGCCACGAAGAACACCGGCCCGCTCACGCCTCTCCTGAACACCTGGGAGAGTAGAAAACATTCAAGTGTACCAGAGTAGAAAACAGAAGAGTAGAACAGAAAATATGAGTCAAGTAGAGTAGAAAACATTACTCAAGTAGAGTAGAAAACATTAGAGTAGAGTAGAGTAGAAAACATAAGAGGAGAGGAGAAAACATTAGATTAGAGTAGAGTAGAAAACATTAGATCAGAGTAGAGTAGAAAACATAAGAGGAGAGGAGAAAACATAAGAGGAGAGGAGAAAACATTAGATCAGAGTAGAGTAGAAAACACTAGGGCAGAGCAGAGCAGAAGAAAACATTAAAGTATAGCAGAGTAGAAAACATAAGAGGAGAGGAGAAAATATTAAGAGTCTAGTAGAGTAGAAAACATCAGAGCAAAGTAGAAAGCATGAGAGTAGCTTGGAGAAGAAAAGTAAAAACTAAAAATGAGAAAACCGAAACCAAACAGAAAGACAAATAAACCAGTCGTGAAGCGAGCGACTGACTGGGGTGATGACGGTGAGGTCGGGCAGATGGCTGCCCCCAGCACAGGGGTGGTTACTCAGGATCACGTCTCCTTCTTTAAGGCTGCTCCCCAGAGACCGGATCTGTGGATCCAGAGACACCACAGTACCGGGTTTCAGGGTAGCAGGCAGTCAACACACACGTCAGAATCAGAATCATCTTTTGCAATTAAAGTATGTGCTTTGTGAAATTGGTGCATAACGTCAAACATTAAACAGAAAGTAATATAGAAATTCCAAAACATTATAAAAATATATACGGTATATACAAAATACAATACATTAAAAGATGCAATTTAAAGAAAAGTTGTGTTAATGTAACGCAGTAGTGTCCATAGGGGGTGGGGAGTCAGTGGGGTTAAACATTAATATAACGTGGAGGATAGTGTCCATAGGGGGTGCGGAGTCAGTGGGTTTAAACATTAATATAACGTGGAGGATAGTGTCCATAGGGGGTGCGGAGTCAGTGGGTTTAAACATTAATATAACGGGGAGGATAGTGTCCATAGGGGGTGCGGAGTCAGTGGGTTTAAACATTAATATAACGGGGAGGATAGTGTCCATAGGGGGTGGGGAGTCAGTGGGGTTAAACATCAATATAACGTGGAGGATAGTGTCCATAGGGGGTGGGGAGTCAGTGGGGTTAAACATCAATATAACGTGGAGGATAGTGTCCATAGGGGGTGGGGAGTCAGTGGGGTTAAACATCAATATAACGTGGAGGATAGTGTCCAGTGGGGGTCCCGGGTCTACAATGTGACACACAACTAACATCCAATATGTAATAATAATAATATTATATCTGACATATGACACACACACACAGCTCACCTGGTACTGGACGGTCTCCTGCATGGCGCCCAGGTGCACGGGGATGTGGGGCGCGTTGGACACCAGCCCCCCGTCGGGTCCGAACACGGCGCAGGAGAAGTCCAGTCGCTCCTTGATGTTGGTGGAGATGGAGGTTCTCTGGAGGACCCGGCCCATTTGCTCTGTGGAGACGTCAGCATTATCACGTCAAATGAGATGCCAGATGAGCTCCATTTGGAGTTAAGCAGTTGACCATTGACGCTTGCTTTGATTTTATTTCATTCCGGAAAGTGTTCATTTCGTTGTACTAAAACTAGGACGAAAAACGTTCGTCAACGACCATTTTTCCACGACGAAGATGAGATGTCGACAAGCTAAAAATAGATCTTTGATAATAGAAACTATGACGAAAGTGTATGTTTTGTCTTTCGTTGACGAGACGAAGCAGGACTAAAATGTTAACTAACATTTTAGGACCGCCTACAACAGATTAGTTACATTATGTTAGCTGTTGTAGGCGCTGGATGGAACAGTGCTCAAGTGTTAATGTCTGGAGCGAGTAGGCGCAGGCTTGTGGCGTCAGAGTGAAGGCGACGTTGCGTGTTTGTCGTTGTGGTTGAATTCAATAAATGGAGGCGTGTTCCTGAGTTCCTGAGTGTTTGTTCCTACCAAGAGAATATTTAAATATTTGAATGTATTTGAAGCCCACACACCTCGGACGCTATACTATCACCTTGATTCCAATGTCCAACACCTGCATTAGCCCAATTGAATTAGTGTAAAGAGAGAAAACATTGTGACTAAAAGTAATGACTAAAACTTGACCCATATGTCATGCCTTTTCGTCAATTAAAACTGGACTAAAGTGTTTTTGAGTTGTTGTCGACGATAACTAGACTAAAACTATGAAGGATAAAAATGACTAAAATGTGACTAAAACTAATACGCATTTTTGTCGGAAAACTAAGACTAAAAATAAATAAAATACCTACCTGCGATGCTCATGAAGCGATGGGAGAAGATTGAGAGCTGCACCGCGTTCAGCTCGGTCCCCAGGGCACAGTGGGGGTCCGAGCCCACCGTCACACGCATATCCCCGCCCTCGGTCAGCTGGGCCTCGCAGCAGGGCTCGACCAGGATGGTACTGGTGCACGAAGACACACACACACACACACACACACACAAAATGTTCTCACAGAGAGTTGACCCGTGGTGAATAACGACGGTTGTATCCAGAGGAAGTACGAGTGAGCCTACCTGTTCTTGTCGACGATGACGGCCGGTCCCTGGATGCTGTGACCACACGGAAGCTCCTCCCACAGGTACACGCTGGTGTCCAGGTAACCGCCCTCAAAGTAACACTTGGTCTTCTGCGAGGTCACACAAACAGAGAGATGCATTTTGACCGAGTAGTAAAAACAGACGTATCGTCAAGTCAAAGTCAAAAGTCAAGTCAAGTGTTTTCTTGTCAGATGTACATCATAACACATAAAAAAGATAAAATAGCAAGAAGAGAATTTTATATGTATAGAGTGGTACATACATAATACAATAACACAACATTTGTATTCTGTAAGAAATATATAGAAAATGTAATATCGAAAGGATTGAATATTGAGTATTACAAATGTACACGTAAGCATACTATAGATAAATACATCCGTATATGCTATGGATACATTATAGATCTGTATCTACTACTACCACCTAAATTGTGCGTGCACACAGTGTGTTCGTGTACCGCGGTGGCTTTGGGTTCTCCCACGGCAGTCTTCGTCTTGACCACCGACTCAATGCCCGATTTCCCAGAACCCCTCACTCTGATGTCATCAACCATGATGGGTCTGTCTGCGATCGTGAAGCCAAACTCCTTCAGGTAGCTGCAGAGAGAGACGGAGAGAGAACAGATAAGAGGGGGTTTTCAGAGGATTACACTCCCCTCCATTTCCAACACTCATGCTCCTTGATGAGTTTATTGTAATTTTTCCATCTCAGATAATTAAATAGTTTGACGAACGAAAAAAAAAAAAGGGTTGCGGTCCAACATCTGTCTTACTTTTTAGTTTTTTTATATATATATATATTTTCTTTTAGAATTTCTATATTACTACTCTCCATTTAATGTTCAATGTTATGAACCAATTTCCACAAAAGCACATTCCTTGTCTGTAAAAACTAAGGCAATAAAGCCGTTTCTGATTCTGAAATTGGTAGATAAACTGAATTACCGCTTGGTGAAGGCACTGCGGAAGTCACCCGCGCGGCAGGACTGGGCGTTGCTAGGGTAACCGTGAGCGGAGACCATGAGGGCGCAGTCGGTGCCCTCGTAGCGCAGGTGGAGGAAGACCTCGGAGCTGATCAGACTGCTGGAGACGAAGAGGAGAACAATGTGTCAATGTACACAAAAAAAAAATATACAGATCCAATACATATCAAAATAAATACATACAGTACACACAGAGACAGAGAGAGAGAGAGACAAAGACAGAGACAGAGACAGAGAGAGAGAACTTCAGGAAGCGCATGGTAGACCCTGACCTGCTGAAGCCCCGCGCGGCCAGCGTGTCCCGGCAGCGGCGGTCCAAGGCGTCCACCCTGCGGTCCAGCTGCCCGTAGGAGGCGGGGCCGTAGGGCAGCGAGCACGGCTCCTGCACCTCCTCCACCACGTCGGCCAGCGCCAGGCCGTACGCCGAGAGCACCCCGCTGTACCTGGGGGGGGGGGGGTAGAGAGACACACGCACACGCACACGCACAGTGTGTGAAAGTGGATGTGGTTGCCGTGACACCATTGGTTTATGGAAAGCCTCGAGTTTTGGGATTTGGCCGTCGCCATCTTGCTTTTTTTTTTGTGAGCAGATGGCAGTGACGTGACGTTTGCCCACCCACCAGACTCTACTTGAGCCAGGTGAGGCTGCAGCCCCACCCACCCCAGACTCTAACTGGGCCAGGTGAGGCCAATTAAGCCAGCCACCAATCAGACTCCCACAGATGTGCAATTCCTTATTTAAAGATATCTTCCCAGCAAACAGTCTTCTATATAACCAGTACATTCCATACACATGTACTACACAAACACGCCCAGGGCCTTACTTGTGTATGAAGACGGTCTTCATGCCCAGGGCTCTGGCGATGGCACAGGCATGCTGCCCCCCCGCCCCGCCAAAACACGCCAGAATGTGTTGAGAGGTGTCGTGACCTTTGGCCTGCGATGGTACAGTCAGATGGGGGTCAGACGGGGGTCAGTATGTACTCTTTCATCTCTCGAATAGCAACCCTACCTGTGTCAGGGCTCTGATTGGCCGGCACATTGCCTCGTTAGCCACGCGGATGAACCCCATGGCCACCTCCTCCACCGTCATCTCAGACTTGCTGTCTGGACATTTTCTGTTGCCGTTCTCACTGCCATTAGGCTGTAATGGAATATTATTATCACAAGAAATTATGTTATTAAATACATAATTTGTTTTACAGAAAATCATACTGATACTTATACTTAATACGTATACTAAAATTCACCTTTTAGTAAGGTGCGGAAAAAACACAATGATTATGATCATATTATAAATAATAATTGTGTCATCATGAACCACACATCACTAGGACGTAAATGCAGAACTTCCCCTATGTCAAGAGAAAAAAGCAAAAGCCAGCACACCTGTGATTGGCTGGAAGTCAGGAAGTGGTTGATGTCTTGGGCGAGGCCGCGGAAGTGCTTCAGAGACTCCTCCAGGGACAGGGGCTCGTTCTCCCCGGGACCAAAGATCCGGGGGAAGAAGCTCGGCATCAGGCGTCCCAGGACCAGGTTGGCGTCGGTCACAGTTAGCGGGCCACCTGGAAGAACCACGGTTCCGTTGACAGTTCTCCTTTAGAAATGACCCCCACCCCCCCGCTCGGCTTTTAACCAGTAACCACGGGAATATTGCCGCCTGTGTTTCAGCGTACAACCTCGCCTAACAGAATGTTAGGCGAACAGCCAGGTACACAATACATGATCAAGAAGGTCAAATAGCTGCAGGATAAGCTTTCTTCCTATGCCTGCAGTGCAGTGTTTACATTCCTTCAAGTCAAGAGATATTTCCATACTTGTAACCCTGAAGGAAAATATTAACAATGGAACATTACAACACCTCGGTCTAGGGCTCATCCCCCTCCCTCGCTTCTGCTTCTGTGATACACTACCCCGGACAATGTGCAATTCATTATTTATTATAATTATTTTTAACTTGACCTGATAGAATGTACGTCTATTGTCTATCCTTTTATTTATTCATTGTCAACTGTATTGGAGTTAATGGAAGTTGACCTTTTCTGTAGCAGGAGGGGCCAGGATGGGCCCCTGCGGACTCCGGCCCGACCACAAACATCCCCGACCTGAGAGAGAGATTATTTCATTATTTTAACGAGGGACCATATCATATCTTTGTGACGTGCGTGTGTGTGTGTGTTTGGTGGCTGGTCTAAGCAGCCTCACCTGGCCAGAGTCAGGCTGATTAGTCTGGGTCTGGGTGAGGCTGCACACCTGTGGTGCATTGCCGAATGAAGGCCCACAGGTTAACCCAGCCATCAACACACACACTACTGCAAGTCTACTGCAATAAACCGGATTATTAGCAATACATTTATTTTATATTGCACTGTAAAAGGTACTCAGTTATATATACATGTACAGTATAAAAGTCACCCCCAACTGCCTCCCACCGTGTCCTTTGGGCGAAGCCCCTTAATGAAGGAGTGGGAGGAGTTTACCTGAAGAAGAGGCGGGACCCGCCACCGGCCGCCACCGTGTTGATGTCCAGCTGGGGAGCCTGCAGCGTCACGCCCGCCGTGGTGGCCTCGAACACGTGCTCATAGCGCCCCGCGTAGCGGCTCACATCTGTGGACGTGCCTGGAGCAGCCGGGCAAGAGGCATGCGCGCACACACGCGCACGCACGCATACACACGCATGTGAATGGAACGCAGCATTACTCAGTGATAAAGGAACCGGTGCCATAGTCGGTGGTACCCGGGTTTCGGGGCTCGGGGTTCGGGATCAGGTACCCAACCCTAGTACCCACCTCCCATGTCGAAGCCGATCACGGCCTTCTCCTCAGCGCGGTCGTACGAGGTGACGGCATAACCCACCACCCCCCCTGCCGGGCCCGACAGCACGGCCCGCGAGCCGCAGAACCTCTCCATGGGGGTGAGCCCCCCGTCGGACTGCATGAACAGCACGTCCACGTCCTGCGGCGGGAGCAGAAGGGGTCAAAGGTTAACTGGTGTAAGGCAAAGCGCTTTTGCTTTACTACATGCAGTTGTGCCAGATGCAGGAAATGCAGCATACAGTATAGTATGTACAACTTAAGAAATAAAAGAATCGCAGGGTCAGTGAAGCAGAATAGCACAATGTCACATGCAAGCATGAGGATAAACATTGCTTTACATTCAATGCACGCACAGACACACTTAAGACTTTTAACACCTTTTAAGATAAGATAAAAGTTTAAATAATAACAATAATACAAATAATATGTTTAATTTATAACAAAAAAATTATGTATTTGTGTGTGTGTGTGTGTGTGTGTGTGTGTGTGTGTGTGTGTGTGTGTGTGTGTGTGTGTGTGTGTGTGTGTGTGTGTGTGTGTGTGTGTTCTGAGAAGAGAGGTCAAGCTGACCTTGAGGCCGCCCTGGAAGCCCGAGGTGAAGCCCTTCAGGTACTGGCGGATCTTGGGCGTGAGGTAGGCGTCGGCGCACACGGTGTAGCCGCGCGGCACCGCTCGCACCATGGGCATCACCTCGCTGGACAGGGACACCTGGCTGAAGCCCAGCCGCCGTGCCAGCTCCCCCACCGCCTCCTCGTGGGCCGACCACCTGGGGGGGGAGGGGGGAGAGACGGAGAGAGAGAGAGAGAGAGAGAGAGAGAGAGAGAGGGGGGGGGGGGGGTATAGAGCCAGAGAGCGGGTGGGAGGGAGGTAGAGAGAGGTGTAGAGAGAGAGAGATGTGTAGAGCGAGAGAGAGAGAGGTATAGAGAGGAGGGATGGTAAGAGCGATAGAGGGAGGGAGGGAGAGAGAGAGGGAGAGAGTGAAGGAAAAGGAGGGATGGAAAGATAGAGATAGAGAGAGAGAGAGAGGGAGATAGAGAGGGGGAGAGTGAAGGAAAAGGAGGGATGGAAAGATAGAGATAGAGAGAGGGAGGGAGAGAGAGGGAGGTAGAGCGAATGAAAAGGAGGGATGGAAAGATAGAGAGAGGGAGGGAGGGAGAGAGAGAGACGGAGGTAGAGAGGGGGAGAGCGAAGGGAAAGGAGGGATGGAAAGAGAGAGCGTGAGAGCGAGAGAGATGGGCTCACAGAGGTATGCATGCATGTCAAACATGTGGTTCTTATGTAACAGTGTTGACAGGTCAAGGGTGAACGTGCTTTAAGTAGGGGCACAGATTGACAGCAAACACAGCAGGAGGCCCACGGCCAGGGTACAGTCGGTGTTATTGTTCAGGTTTGTGTTTCCATGAACCTCCCCCTCTGTGAACTACAGCACCAGTTAGGTCCAGCTGACCATACAGATCAACACACCACTCCCAGATCAATACATGCAATCCATTCACCATTTCCCACGTGTACGCTACAACAAAAAAAAGATAAAAGAAAGGGAAATCGAGTCTCCATTTCCCTCTTATTGGTCTGAGGACGGCTCCCAGTTTTATGAGCAATATACCTTCGCTATCAATAGCTTGATGATGAAAATGTAATTGCTAATAACATTGGACCTCATTCTCGAACATTAAGTGTCTTCTTAAATATCTTCTTACGAACTTCGTAAGAACAAACTTAAGGAATCTGCCCGCCGGATTCATGAACGCGGGGAAATGTGTTCTTAAACCGCCAAAGTGTTCTCAGCTGCGCGCCCCCGATGAGGAATGCCACGCATTCTTAAATGGAACGCGCGTGCTCGTACACCTGAATTAGCATACAGACACGCCCCGCCAGCTCCTTATAAGGGCAACAACAGGACCGTGTGCACACAGAATCATACCAAAGCGAACAGTGAAAACCGATGGTGCACCGGCCAAACCAGTCACATGCAACCAGTCATACCAGTAAGATGAGTGTAATGTTTCTCCACTGGCTCTTACAATGTACACACTAAGCAAGGTAAAGAAAATAGAACCGACAATGAAAAATACCGACAATGCACGCCTGCCCAGCTACTTATGCAGGCAACTTGGCAATTATGAAACTCATTCTATTCGTCTCGTAAATATGAATGCTGGAAAACAGCTCTATTCTTATCTTCAGGTACCACAGTGATATATTGCTGCCTCTCCTTCAACAAATGTACTCTTTGTAAGTCACTTTGGATAAAAGCGTCTGACAAATGCCCTAAATGTAAATGTATGGAAAATGTAATAGAGAACAAGACGGCTGAGAGCAGATTCAATTGTACAGTTGAGTTGTGAATCTTGATAGGGCCTATCATGGGCGTAGAATTTTGTGGGGACACTGGGGATGTCTGTAGAATTGATGTGAACGCAATCACCAATGATTTCTCACAAATTCAGCCCTTAAGAACATGGGCGCACTCTTAGCTAAGAACCAATCCCAGATAAGAAAACATTCATGAATGCCAGAATTGTCGCAGGAACTTCGTAAGTGGAGTTAAGAAGAAATTTCTTCTTAACGTTTTCTTAACTGCGTTCGAGAATGAGGTCCATTGTTAAGAGCTGTGAAGAGACTGATAAGACCAAAAAGGTACGTAGGTGTAAAGTATAAATGTGTGCATGTTAAAAAAATGGTGTAAGAGAGAGTGACAAGATGATTGGGCGAGAGAGGGCCAGGGGAAGAACTGAGTGAATTGTGAATTGAACACATATTACGTATAAATAAATGGATTGCATTTATACAGCGCTTTTATCCAAAGTGCTTTACAGTTGCCCGACATTCACCCATTCATACACAGACGGCGGTGTCAACCATGCAAGGTAACAACCGTGTACGTCAGGAGCAGTTAGGCTTAGGTGGCGTCTTGCTCAGGGACACCTCAACACTTGGATAGAGGGAGAGACCGGGGATCGAACCAGCAACCTTCCTGTTGCCAGACAACCGCGCTTACCTCCTGAGATACGGCCACCCCTTCATATTCTATTATATTTTATGCATATGCAAGTAAATACTGACGTGTAGGAGTGTAGCAGGAGGATGGCCAAGCTGCTGATTCCACGAGACAGAACACCTCTCAGGTCTTCCTCCACACTCTTCAAGTCCAGCTCTTTCCACACCTCCAGGGAATCACCTGTGCTGCCTGAAGACAAACACACCACGTTCAGTGGGACACGGTCGGTATATACGAATGTCTTCCAATCAGAGGCCCAGGACTGCACACACCTGTGACGGTGCGTTTGGGGTCCGTCCTCGGGAGATGGCAACCGCCCTGTTGCAGGACCACCCTCTCGTCCACCTCGATGACTTCCTCGTAAAGTACCTCAGGCATGGACACTTCCTGTTATGTTGTGTTTTGAACACACACACGCACACACGGTCAGCAGTGTTTGCAAGCGTAAGTTGGACTGAATGAGGCATAAACGGACGCGCACACACACGCACACGCACACACACAGTTAAAGGTTTTAAGGCTTTTAACACCTTTTAAGATAAGATAAAAGTTTAAATAATAACATTATTTATAACTGATCAAAATGATAGGGCCAGGGTGGCTTTGTGGAGTTCAGAGAATACAGTATATACACACACGTACGTGTGTGTGTGTGTGTGTGTGTGTGTGTGTGTGTGTGTGTGTGTGTGTGTGTGTGTGTGTGTGTGTGTAAGAGAGAGAGAGAGAGAGAGAGAGAGGGGGAGAGTGAAGGAAAAGGAGGGATGGAAAGATAGAGATAGAGAGAGGGAGGGAGAGAGAGGGAGGTAGAGCGAATGAAAAGGAGGGATGGAAAGATAGAGAGAGGGAGGGAGGGAGAGAGAGAGACGGAGGTAGAGAGGGGGAGAGCGAAGGGAAAGGAGGGATGGAAAGAGAGAGCGTGAGAGCGAGAGAGATGGGCTCACAGAGGTATGCATGCATGTCAAACATGTGGTTCTTATGTAACAGTGTTGACAGGTCAAGGGTGAACGTGCTTTAAGTAGGGGCACAGATTGACAGCAAACACAGCAGGAGGCCCACGGCCAGGGTACAGTCGGTGTTATTGTTCAGGTTTGTGTTTCCATGAACCTCCCCCTCTGTGAACTACAGCACCAGTTAGGTCCAGCTGACCATACAGATCAACACACCACTCCCAGATCAATACATGCAATCCATTCACCATTTCCCACGTGTACGCTACAACAAAAAAAAGATAAAAGAAAGGGAAATCGAGTCTCCATTTCCCTCTTATTGGTCTGAGGACGGCTCCCAGTTTTATGAGCAATATACCTTCGCTATCAATAGCTTGATGATGAAAATGTAATTGCTAATAACATTGGACCTCATTCTCGAACATTAAGTGTCTTCTTAAATATCTTCTTACGAACTTCGTAAGAACAAACTTAAGAAATCTGCCCGCCGGATTCATGAACGCGGGGAAATGTGTTCTTAAACCGCCAAAGTGTTCTCAGCTGCGCGCCCCCGATGAGGAATGCCACTCATTCTTAAATGGAACGCGCGTGCTCGTACACCTGAATTAGCATACAGACACGCCCCGCCAGCTCCTTATAAGGGCAACAACAGGACCGTGTGCACACAGAATCATGCCAAAGCGAACAGTGAAAACCGATGGTGCACCGGCCAAACCAGTCACATGCAACCAGTCATACCAGTAAGATGAGTGTAATGTTTCTCCACTGGCTCTTACAATGTACACACTAAGCAAGGTAAAGAAAATAGAACCTGTGGGGGCTCACTGCTTTAGCTTAACAGACAATACATCATTTACAGATACGAGGAGAGACCAGGATTGATAAGTGACCATTTAATCTCCCAGTGGTCTTCTGGGGGGGCAAACTCCAGCAGCAGCGATCTCTTCAACACATCACGCTACTCAACACCACCAGCATGCCTCGTTAGAAAACATTCCAAACACTGCATTCCATCAGCTTGAGTCTGTCTGCGCATAAATAAATAATTGTCAGCCCCAATGCTGACCTCAAAGTATACAACGTTACTGGGAGCGAGTCTGGCAACAGGAAGGTTGCTGATTCGATCCCTGGGCTCCGCCTAGCTAGATGTCGAGGTCACCACCTAACCCCAACTGCTCCTAACCCTGTTGGTTGTTACCTTGCATGGTTGGCAACACCGTCGCTGTATGAATGGGTGAATGTGAGGCAATACTGTCAAGTGCTCTGGATAAAAGCGCTATATACTGTAAATGCAATCCATTTACTGGCTGTCCAAAGAGGGATAATTAACTGACATTATTTTTGGACGATTCATTAAAAATGTATTCCATGTTATTAACAGGGAGGCAGGCATAACATCGTAATCTCACTAATCTTCATTTTTATTACAGCCAACATGATTTTACAACACAATATATAACGCGGTGCTGATAATCATTGGCCCAATCCCAGCTCAGTAGCAACCTATCTCCGTAGGGACCATCTCTGTGATTATTACATCCCATTGAAGCGGAAGGTCATAATAAATCACACGATTAGGAAGTGAATGACTGGCAGTAAAAGGCGTTTCACCACCCAACACAACGCAGTGGCATAACCATATTTGTCAGGACATTGGTAGTAATGGGTGTTGTTGCTGGCTGGTATGTTATCGCTTGAATGCTTTCTTTTGATATGATAAGATATGGCTTTGAGTGGTGCATGTGCACACGGCACCAATACGGCAACAACGGTTGGTAAGTTGGTACTGGCCAGCCGGTCTGTCAGTGGAACCCCGTCTACCTCCAAGCACTCCACTGAACTGCTCCGCTAAGTTGCAACTCTTCTCCGTTGTTTGGTAGTACTTAGCGTTGTGCAGCATCTTATCCGAGCTGTTGCTTGTATTTGTCACATACACATACACGATATGCAGTGAAATGAAACGTGGCAATGCTCAGTGGAATGTGCAAAAGAATACCATACTGTAGATAACATGAATTGGAGGGATCAGAATCTGAATATTAGGAATAATATTACTTTGGACCAAAAAGTCTACTAGACGTAAATGTCAATTCTATTGTTGGGTGTCTGTCGGGGCAGCATGTGTTGATAAATCACCATTTTGTTTTTGAAATGTACATACAAGAAAAATAAAAGGAGTTCCGACTAACCAGATCAAACAGCTTGGGCCTGGCCTGTGTGCCGATGTGCAGCAGGTCCTTAAAGCCCTTGGTGACCAGGAGGGCGGTCCTTTCCCCGTCTCTCTCCAGCAGCGCATTGGTCGCCACTGTGGTGCCCATTCGGATCCAGCCAATCAGAGAGCTGTCCACCGGCTGCTCCCGTGGGAAGGGTTTGCCAGTTTCCTGTCAACACAGACGCCCCAAAAAACAACAACAACAAAACAAACAACAAGTACAAAAAGCAGGGCAGTCACACAACGCACATTCATTCACGTTTACGCATGCATCATATTGTGACCTTCTATTCTGTTGGTTCGTGGCTGCCCACAAGGCCCAACCTAAGCCACACACAATATAGGCTACACCTCATCGCCAATAGCTGCGTGTTTCGCTCACCTCCTCCAACACTCTGCGAATCCCCTCGGTGGGCGTGTCCTTGACCGTCTGGCAGCCTGGCGAACACATCGGTGAAGGTGCCACCCCGGTCGATGGCGAAGTCGAACATCCCTTTGGTGTCGGCCATCTTATTCCGAGAGGAAATGCTGTTCCTAATTGGTGGCAAGCTGGATCTGAAACAAATGGCGGTTATTATTGACATCATATAATTCATATTGATGAACATTTTGTATTGTAGGAGCGGCAGTAGCTCAGGAGGTAAGAGTGGTTGTCTGACAACAGGAAGGTTGCCGGTTCGCTCTCCCTCTAGCTCAGTGTGGAGGTGTCCCTGAGCAAGACACCACCTAACCCTACCTGCTCCTGACGTGTTGGTTGTTACCTTGCATGGTTGACACTGTCGTCGGTGTATGAATGGGTGAATGTGAGGCAATAAGCGCTATACAAATACAATCCTTTACCACATACTATTGTTGGTATTATTGTTGTGTTATAACCTTATTGTATATGCAACACGATAAACCATACAACTCCAAGTGATGTAAATCAAACTGTATTCAAAAACAATCAGAGTGAAATAATATGTAAAAACCTTCATTCCTCTACGTCTACTGTCTATGTAGATAGACAGTAGATAGACATTTACAGATCTGAATGATGCAAAATAGAGAGACGCAGATCAAATCCAGATGTGACATAAAATGTGAAACACCACCACCTTAACATGTGAAACACCACCACCTTAACATGTGAAACACCACCACCTTAACATGTGCAACACCACCACCTTAACATGTGAAACAACACCACCTTAACATGTGAAACACCATCACCTTAACATGTGCAACACCACCACCTTAACATGTGAAACACGACCACCTTAACATGTGCAACAACACCACCTTAACATGTGCAACACCACCACCTTAACATGTGCAACAACACCACCTTAACATGTGCAACACCACCACCTTAACATGTGAAACACGACCACCTTAACATGTGCAACAACACCACCTTAACATGTGAAACACGACCACCTTAACATGTGAAAGACCACCACCTTAACATGTGCAACACCATCAACTTAACATGTGCAACACCACCACCTTAACATGTGCAACGACACCACCTTAACATGTGCAACGACACCACCTTAACATGTGCAACGCGACCACCTTAACATGTGCAACGACACCACCTTAACATGTACAACCACCACCACCTTAACATGTGCAACAAAACCACCTTAACATGTGCAACGACACCACCTTAACAGGTGCAACGACACCACCTTAACATGTGCAACGACACCACCTTAACATGTGCAACACCACCACCTTAACATGTGCAACACCACCACCTTAACATGTGAAACACCACCACCTTAACATGTGCAACACCACCACCTTAACATGTGAAACAACACCACCTTAACATGTGAAACACCATCACCTTAACATGTGAAACACCACCACCTTAACATGTGAACACACACCTAAACATGGCACAACACCACCTTAACATGTGAAACACACCACCATGTAACATGTGCAACACCCCACTTAACATGAACACACCACCTTAACATGTGCAACAACACATCACACCACCTTAATGCATGTGCAACACCACCACCCTTAACATGTGCAACACCACCACCTTAGACATGCTGGCAACACCACACCTTAACGATGTGCAACAGCCACCCCCTTAACATGTGCAACGACACCACCTTAAACAGGTGCAACGACCACCACCTTAACAGGTGCAACTAAACCACCGTTAGACATGGTGCAACGACACCACCTTAACATGTGCAACGACACCACCGTAACATTGCCAAACACCACCACCTTAACATTGTGCAACACCACCACCTTAACAGTGGCAACGAACACCACCTTAACACCTTAACAGGTGCAACACACCACCTTAACATGTGCAACAACACCACCTTAACATGTGCAACCGACCACCTTAACATGTGCAACGACACACCTTTACAACACCACCTTAACATGTGCAACAAAACCACCTTAACATGTGCAACGACACCACCTTAACATGTACAACACCACCCTTAACATGTGCAACGACACCACCTTAACATGTACAACACCACAACCTTAACATGTACAGACACCACCTTAACATGTGCAACAAAACCACCTTAACATGTGCAACAAAACCACCTTAACATGTGCAACGACACCACCTTAACATGTACAACACCACCTTAACATGTGCAACGACACCACCTTAACATGTACAACACCACCACCTTAACATGTACAACACCACCACCTTAACATGTGCATTGACAGTAGGTATGTTGCCATGTCCCACGTACCTCTCTCCTGCTCGTCAGTGCAGCCTGGAGCGCCTGTGAAAACGATGGACAAATGTTGGGATCGTCTCCGGTTTCACTCCGCCCACATGACTCCGCCCCCTAGATAAGAGGATTACCCCACCTAGTGGCAGATGATAATAATGAACATCCAGGATTCAACCACCTGGACTGGAGACCTGCAACTGGTTGATGACCTGCTATTCACCTGACTCAACCAGTTGGACTCCAAAGTCTAACGCTGCATGAATGTGAGATCATTTTTACATTTACATTTACATTTACATTTAGGGCATTTGGCAGACGCTTTTATCCAAAGCGACTTACAAAGAGTACATTTGTTGAAGGAGAGGCAGCAATATATCACTGTGGTACCTGAAGATAAGAATAGAGCTGTTTTTCGAGCATTCATATTTACGAGACGAATAGAACGAGTTTCATAATTGCCAAGTTGCCTGCATAAGTAGCTGAGCAGGCGTGCAATTCTAAGCATGATACAACATCTGAGAACGAACAACAATGCTAAGTGCCATTAATAAGTGTTAAGACATATAAACACGCAGGTTAGTGCTGGGGGGGTTATGTAGAGTCCAGGTGGACTCTGAACAGGTGGGTCTTGAGTCTCTTGCGGAAGCTGGCGAGCGACTCGGCCGTCCTGACATGAGCCGGGAGCTCATTCCACCACTGCGGAGCCAGAACCGTGAAGAGATCATGAATTCAGATGTCTTTCATGTTGGTGTGTGGCTGCGGAGGACAGACAGTAAAGTAAGGAAGTCTGTCTGCAGTGCGCTCAGCCCACAGAGGGATGTTATGTCCGCAAAAAGAGTCGATTACCGGAGCTCAAGTCGGAGACTAGGCTTCTCCATTTATTCTTACAACCACACATGCATGAGAAAACACACACACACACATAAACCAGAACCTCCCCCACTGAGTACCTCTGTTCTGTGGGGCTGAGGGCTGTCGGCCTCTCCACCCCGCCTTGCAGCTGGGCTGTGTGGGGCTGGCCAGGTCAAAGTGCTAGAACTGGTGGAGAGGTGAGCCGGGACTTCAGGAGGCGCACGGCGATCGAGCAGGCCGGTGTCCAAAGCCGGGGCTCGTCCTGTTTCAACAGCTTTCGCAGTAGCGTGGTTGTGGACGAATATTGTGGCAGGAAACGGAGATAGTATGCTGTCATGCCCAGGAAGGAGGCCACCTGAGCGGCTGAGGTGGGCTCCGGGACATGGTGGATGGCCGCTGTGTTCGAGTGTAGTGGGTACGTGTCGTCAGCTGAGAGGCGGAACCCTACAAACTCGATGGCTGGGGCGGCAAAGACACACTTCTCGCCGTTGAGTGTGAGGTGGTGCTTGGCCATCACCCTGAAAACACTGTGGCGGCGCTCGTCGTGGCTCTTGGCAGTGGCCCCGTGGACCACAATGTCATCAAGGTAGATGGCCACACCTGGGATTCCAGCGAAGATGGACGCCATGATCTTTTGAAAGCAGCTGGGGGCAGAGCTTAAACCAGAAGACATTTGTTTGTAGCAGAAGAGGCCTTTCGGGCCTCGCAATGCAAAGACAGACGCGGTAGTGTTTTTTAAAAACAAGTATTTTGCATTATTTCTCCCACCGCCATCTGTCTTTAGGCAGAACTGTCGGTGTGTCGACAACAAGAGGATCCAACAGTCCACCATACGGAGGCCATATTGTTTGAGTCACAAAATAATAGGAATAAACGCGGGCTGCTTCAGAAAGGACACACAGAGATCAGCCCTTGTGACAAGAGGCTAATATGGGCCATGGTAGTATCATAAAGAGTGGTTACCTAGACATAGAAAACTTCCAGCCCTTAACTCCATCATCGTCAAAGTGTTTTATTGTCACATGTTCTTCACAACACAGGGACATTCTGAGCAGTGAAATTCTTGTGACATGGCAGGCGACAGTACGCAAAAGAGTAGTCAAAAAGATCAAATATAAAATAGCAAGATAAGATAAAATAGCACACAATGCCACATCAGTGGCTTAGTCCGGGGCTCCTCCAAGGACACAGGCAGGTAGTGGTGTTGAAAGTCTGACTGACAG